>JAQPZY010001639.1:4972500-4995000 GCA_029931535.1 Margaritifera margaritifera | reverse complement strand
TTGTAATTACAAAAGGTATATCTTTCGAAGTACTTATTTTGTAATTACAAAAGGTATATCTTTTGAGTCCTTATCTTGTAATTACAAAAGGTATATCTTTTGAGAATAAATGAATTTCAAAAAGATAATCCTTGTGAACCTGAAAATGAAGTGGACATACCTGAACTGCCTGAAAACGCTGTTGCGTTTATATCACAAATGACTATTCGTCATTTCCTATCTCCAACCACAACTGCCTTGATAAACTTAATTGTTTCTTTAATGTTAATAAAGTTATTAGCTGCATTAACAATAAGAATAGAGAGTCTTCGCTGCCGCCTCAAGTAATTCGGCCATTTCACCATCCTATTGAGGAATATTTTCTATCGCTTTGCAACACTTATTACGATCGTTTTCCGGTAGTTGTGTGTTTTCTTGTTCAGGCCGCATGAATTAAATTTGATCTGATAAGGTAGGTAAAACATTCTGATTTTAATCGTCAGTGCATTTGCATCACATGGGGCTGTCAATCCGGGTGAGAAAGGGTTTTTAATTCCACGAGTTCGAGACGTCTCGGGCCTGTACAAAAACACGCCGTGGGCAATAAGACCTATACATCATACAGAGGACCCCAGCTGAGACGAAGTTTGCGATTATATCATGAGAGATTCGTTAATTGTGTGGATTGTTTAGGCAACTTGTTTTCTTTCTGATCCAATTACTCTACACTGAGAGCTTTTTTGAAACCGGCAGCCATCGGCGGATCTACTTTAAATCATTTAGTAGTAAAGCTGGGATATGTGAAAATTTGCGTTGGATTAAATCCGCTGTATGGGGTTGGATAACAAGGAAAAGAAAACCCCACTGCACATCTAATCCAATTTTGCTGCAAATCTTGGGCATAAGAGCGCTAAACAACATAACTTGATGTATCATCGATAAAATATGAAAATAAGCAGGGAAATTGCAACTGTCAACTGAGCAGATATGAATCTGTGCTGTTTTCCAGGAGTAATCAGTAGAACATAAAACATAGACCCTAATCTGCCGGCGCACTATGCAGATCAGGGTCTATGCTCTTTGCAGTTGGACCAAACTTATAAGAGAGTATATAGGATAGGTTAGTTTTAATTACCGTATGTATCATACATTAATTACCGTATGTATCATATATGAATTACCGTATGTATCATACATTAATTACCGTATGTATCATACATTAATTACCGTATGTATCATATATGAATTACCGTATGTATCATACATTAATTACCGTATGTATCATATATGAATTACCGTATGTATCATACATTAATTACCGTATGTATCATACATTAGTAGGAAAGGAGACTCACATAAAGAAATATGGGGGAAAACAGGCTTATACTACCGGTAAAAGTAGGAAATAAAGACGTCACAGTTTTGGCTGATCGTACACAAAGAATACACATTATAATTCTCGAGTGAGCTTGAAGATTTCAACGCTACATTCGACCTTAATTCTTAAGCTATTCATCTGGACTAATTTTTAAATATGCCGATTTACATCTATTCCAATCGGATCCACTTCTTTGTTTAAAATGAATTCACTCCTTGTTCTATTTTAAGCATGGCCTTAACAACGCCCCTTGCATGAGCAACATCAGCAACGTAACCTTACACCAATAAAAAAATTTAATTATAATTTTTTAACGTTCTTTCACATACAGTGGCTTTTATACATCACTTTGGAAACAATGGTTATACAGGAATAAGAAGCCAAGAAATTCACATTCTGCAACATATCTATATCAAGATATTACGTAACATATTTTACTCTATAAATAGAATCGCAGGTACATGCATCTATGGTCCCACTGAAATAATAGACTTATCCTGACTTTTCTAAATGTTTCAAAAGTGCTAAAATGTATGTCTAAATCTACAAATGTAACTTGGAGTCTAAGAATGTGCAATGTTCCCGCCTCCCTCTCTCGCTCTCTCTCTCATATTTTATTTTTATGTTTTGACTTGTATACACGTACATGTTAATGATACAGGAGTACAACATTCGGACAACCTGTGCTATTTTTGCGGGACAAAAACATACATCGGATGTATTTCGGCGCGATAATTTACAGAAACATCATTCATTTTTATATTTGGATCACCTCGGATTTATACGATTGGATTGACCGAGAAGTTACGAATGAAAAAATAATTTAAAAAATCGATGCATTAACAACTTCTCGGTCAATACTTGTTTCGTAAATAAACGAGGTGATCCGAACGGCAGCTAATGGCAGGTATAATACATGAATGATCAGTAGGATTGACCTCGAAATTGCGAATGGAGCTGCAATTTCCGATACACTACTCCAGTCGGAGCATCCTCGCCCTTTTCCTTGAGGAGACCTCGGATATGTCCAAGAGGCAGCTATTTTGAATTTCATTCATGAAAACGAACATATCACGTGACGGGATCACGTGATGAAATATTACGGCATTGTATATGAAACCTAAAGTATTGATTCAGCCAAAAAAAACAAAAGCAATGAGAAGTATCTTTCACTTAACAATATATTTTTTCTCTTGAATATGTTTAATTTTCCTGTTATATAGTCCATATATGTTCAGGAAACATATCGTAGGCTGTAGACTACTTTGTTGCACAAGAATTGTGTGCTGTTTGTATTTTTGTTCTTTTTTTGTTTGTTTTCTTCTCCTAAAATGGGATAGGCGTGGCCAAATAATTTTTGTCCTTCAGTTGATACCGATCAAAATCCAAAAATTTAACGAGACCATGTCAATCAGATTGCTTGAAGAAAAAAACAACAAACTAAATATATATATATATATATATATATATATATATATATATATATATATATATATATATATATATATAAACTCAAAATGTACACTTACTGTTAACTAAACATGTGGAAATAAGATAATTATGATGGAATAAAATAATTGGAAGAAATTTAATGGACTTTAATTATAAAAAAAAAATAATATATAAATAAAATAGGATTGGTTTACGTTCTATTCCCGTACTGTAAAACTTAATTAATTTGAATGTTAATACGGGCATTGATTTTAAGAAGTTTTTTTCATGAAATTGTGTCAATATTTTAATAAAATACACAATAAAGTGCATTAAGCGTTTATAGTACATGCAATTATGTGAAAATCTTATCAATATCACATTCGCTTATGCAGAAGTTTGTGTATGTTATTTTGTATTCATCCCAATGTGATAGATTAAGCTATCTATTAACATAATATAAATGTTTTAAGAAAGAAAAGACAAAATAGGTTTAATAAAACTATCCATTATATCAACAATAAACAGGTATATACACTGTAATATTGCAATAAACAGGTAGATACACTGTAATATTGCAATAAACATGTATATACACTATAATATTGTAATAAACAGGTATATACACTGTAATATTGCAAACTAATTCACACTCAATAGATTGAAAAGTCGAAACAAAGGTTAATGCATTTTTATGATTTCTATTTGTAGTGTCCATACTATTTTTGGTTGAAAAGGTGCCATATTATGTGGAGTTTGCAAAAAGTCTTTTGGTTAAATTTTTTGTCTTACATTTCATAAAATGGAAATATCTGAAAATAAATATTGCCGCATGTGTTCAAATGCTCTCACTTAGCTGAATGTTAAGAAATGTGGGTTGTTCATGAACTCTGGTCCATATTGTTGTCGGTGATGTTGCAGTTACTACTATGGCTTCTTACTGATCTATACCCAATTGATTTATAAATAATTGCATGTAAAATCAACGTTTCATCTTTATTACAGCATGCCATCTTTATTGTATTTCTTTTTTATACGGACCAAAAGTTTAAAACTTAAACGAACTTCATTTCCATCTTCATGTAAGCAGCTAGAAAAGTATTTGATCATTCAATTTTTGGTTTTCAATTTCGAACTATTGCCTAGAGAATTTATACAATTGCTTGAAAAGAAGAAGATAAAAAAAATAATAAAAAACCGCAGTAAAACTTGTCACGTCTCTTAAACGTTTCTTCGGTCGAGTTCTTTAGATCATCAACAGTCGCCGCATTGTTGAGATTTAATTTCACACGTTTCTAGCAAAATCAGACGGTTCGGTTCACAGAGAGGCTAAGAGGAAGTTTTAAATCTTTGAAATTTACGCGACCGCTTAACACCGTAAAGTGTGACATGTCCAAATGCTTCGTTAGCTATCGCCGCGACTTTGTGTGCTCCTTTTGAAGTCATAGGTATGATCAAATTTCAACAATTAAAGAAGAGGCAATGAAATATGTTCGTTGTTATTGCGTCTGTCCTTACTGAACATAGGATCTAATTGCTTGTGGCATTAAATCGTTGGTTGAGCTGAGAGTCATGGTGAAACTGAAACCTTTTACTGACAGAACCTGCCGCAACGAGTAAACCGTTTGTTTTATGTTGAGTACAAGCTGTTATTCTCACGCAAAGTGATTGTTAAATTCCGACTGTTCTGACATTCTGGACAAACTGATGGGTTCCCCAGCCACCCGCGGTGAACACGTTTCCAAGTCTCAAAAAATATCAAAACATTATTTCTTTCCGGTAAAGTGTATTTAAGAACTGACTCCTGATTATTTAAATATTCATCTGTGTATGAAACTTATGCAACAGTAAAATATTGTGATCTAGATTCAGCCACTCTCATGTGAGCACCAAATATATTGCGACAATGAGATTTGGCTAAGCCTATGCCGGCAACTTATCATTTGATTAACATTCGTTACCTTTGTAAGCCGAAACACAAACTGGAATTTCTGAAACAATTTATTCGACGATGAAATAGGGAGAGGAGATCGCGTCGACCTGTCCTGAATGTATCTGCATAGATTGCAGGTAGCAGTCTGGGAATTCGCTGACAATTACGTCACACTTCCAGGAGATGTGAAACTAGGTACCGATAACCGTTTATACTCGCGTTTAAGCATATACCCACTGTAAACTGCATAGACCCAGATCTGCCGTCGCATAATGCGCCGGCAGATCTGGGTCTCTGCAGTTTGTAAATACTAATCAGTATAACAAACAACATAGACCCTGATCTTCGGACGCATTATGCGATGGCAGATCAGGTTCTATGTTGTTTGCATTTGGACCCAGTTTATACGCGAGTATATACCATAGCCATCATCTTTGAATAAAGAATTCCTTTACGTTGTTTTACCCATCATGCGTCGCCGAATATGAGGCTTCAACTAATCTTTACAATGTAAAGGGGCATTTACAGACTAATTGTAGAATTACTTTTGTTACATCATTTTCTAACTAAAAGTCTAAACAAACAGGAGACAGGAACTTTTGTAGTTAGTGGCCTATGACTTTTGTTGTTAGTTTCCTATGACTTTTGTAGTTAGTGGCCTATGACTTTTGTTGTTAGTGGCCTATAACTTTTGTAGTTAGTGGCCTATGCCTTTTGTAGTTAGTGGCCTATGACCTAGGCTTGCCAATAATGAGTTGGAGTACCAGCTTATTTTAAATTCTGCGTCCTCTTTGCGGATTGCTTACTTCAAGTTGATATGTTAATTTTTTTATATTTGTTTTTAGACAGTGACATCAGCTTATGACTTCACAATGGGCAAGACTGATTGAACATGTTAATTTAAATTAAAATATACAGGATGTAAATGGGTAATGATTTAATACTGAATTTATGAAACGAGCTGAATAATTTCCAGCTTTTGCGAACCTTGAAGAGCAAAAGCTGGAAATTATTAAACGAGTTTCATGAATTCAATATATTAAATCATCACCCATTTGAGATTCTGTTTATCGCATAGTTTTCATTTTAGTGCAAAGAGGCTAGATGAAAGAAGAACAAATGAATTTCGGATTTTCATTTGATTCTGACTCGGACACTGCACCTTCCAATTCTTGGGCGTAAAAATATAGAATCAGACGCGGTTTGGATCAATATTGGACAATTCGATAACCAATAACATTTAGAATTCTAACTTTTTTTTTTTACCTATTACAATTCAAAGAGCAACTGTCCATCCAAATCAATAGAACATTTGACACGAACAACATCATTTTTCAACACTGGATTTCTAATGGAAATTCCTGTGTGACGTCACATAGTTTACTCGGGTCAGGTCATGGATTTCGATGAGACTGCTTGCAACGTTTCCACCGAAATGTGTCCATTTCCACCATGGACATTCACCACATATGCAGTTCTGGATATGGCAGAAGAAATAGCATTCCAGTTGTTGGATATTTGTATGAAGGGATAATTACTGGATGCAGAAATTGTACTCAATCTTGAGGTGTTATTGAGTATCGAGCATATATGCCGGTGCTGATTTGCATTCATATAGCTGTATTGATTCTCAGATTGAATGGTTTTGCGACCATATTTGGAATAATGCTGTGGTTCTATAACTTTCTATTAGTTGGGAGACCAGCATTTGTCGACACACGCTTCATAAAATGTTAGTTTATTTACTCCTATAGGTTGACATTTAAACCATGCTTGTCCTAGAGATGGGTTAAAGTGGACTGTCTGCATTGAAATAGGTAGCCAGACGTTTCTCTTCATAGATTCAGTATGTTCATGTTGGACAGCGTGATAGATATTTTCGGTTATCCCACATTTTCAGTGTAACTAGGCGCACGTCCAGTTGGTTTACTCATGTTCTAGTTTTAGTTTGGCATTAGGAGAATTTCATATAGGGTAAATGGGTCATATTACGTCATATGTAACCACTACTGTGCGTTTTTGTGATAGTCGCCTGTTTTTTCCCAGTGTCCTTTTGGCTACCGATTGGAAAGACGGCCGCCATATCGTTAATAGTGATAGTGAAAAAAAGTGGTCTAAGCAGGCGAGATACGGAAAATTCCCACCGTCTTAGCCAATCAAGAATGAGAATACTGCGCAAGGATTTCATGGGCGTATTTGGACCAATCAGATTCACAGAAAGTGATATATTAACGTGTTGACATATCAAAAATAATAAACCGCAAACACCCAGGGGTCCATCATTACCCAGAAAGATTTAGCCTTTTGGTCAAAACTTGCAAACTTGTGAGATCCTCAACTTATAATCACACTAACTGGGCATGAAAAGACAAATGCATGCATGCATTTAACATTGGACCCAATGTCCATCCCTATCTCCAGGGACGCAGACTCTGTGTCATAATTTGAACATTATGGAGATACCCACTTTGTAACCATGAATATATTTACTGGCATGAACAGATAAATGCATACATGGAACTAACATTGGTACCCCTCAAGGTACTTAGTCCTGGGGTCATAGCTGTAACACTGTCGAGATCCCTCCTCTGTAACCACGTACATACAAATGCATAGTCAACTGACATTTGCCCCTGAGGCAGCCCTTACCCTCGGGATACACTGTAGAGGCTCAAACGCAGAGGTGAGGGTCAAAAAAGGCAGTAGCGGGGATGCGTGTTGTAAGTTTTGTTTAATACTCCACAACGACAGTGTAGGGGCATATATTGTTATCCTTGTCCGTCCGTCCTTCCGTCCGTCCGTCCGTCACACCTTGGTTAAGTTTTGCGCTTATGGTCATTTCAGGCATTGTGATTGGACATTCGTGTTCAATGAACACATTTTTTAACGTATCATTATTAACGCTAACTGCGCCGTCTAATTTAGGAAGTCTTGTTTTTGTTTCATTTAAATTTTGTGGTAGTCTGCAGGCAACCATTTTAGTTTGATCCTGGACTTTCGCCGGAAACGAGAGTTCCTGAATGGAGCTATATTTTATCTTCATGCCGTTACCTTGTGAAAGATATGAGCATGTTCACTGAACCAAACACATCAAGATATTTGAACTTAAATGTATACCTCTTGAAAGGCATGCAGTTCCACTTCACACTTAGCTAATTGATTTGTTATAAAGATAAGTCTACCTATAATAAAGATGGATGCATTTGATTGGTTAATCTAAAAGTACACAGTGGAGGCTGGCAGCATTATTTGCAATACATCTTCTCATATCAGTACATTGCTCCTCATATCAGTATATTGCTCCTCATGTCAGTATACTGCTCCTCATATCAGTATATCGCTTTTTTAAAGCTAAAATATAGGATTAGATATGAGAACAAACCTACCATTTCAATTAAGTATATACTTTTTAATGTATAATGCACCCTTGTACAATTATTTCATCATTTTTCTAGCATTATAAATGCTATGATGTTTATAAACTGTGGAATGTGGATAAACAAATACAGCTATCATAATGACGAATAACATCTTGTACCTAAAGTAATCTCATCATTTTGTATGCTCTACAAAAATGTTGTTTGCACATATTATAATATCCTTGTCTATCCGTACGCATGTCTGTTCGGCAGTGGCTGCGCGAGGATTTGAGGTGCCCGGGGGCAATGTTCTTTAGTGTCGCCCCTACTTTTCCACCGAGAATAGTTTTTATGTCAGTTGCCAACCTCCACCCCCTCGCCCCATATACGCCTCGGTTATGGCAAACAAAAAAAACCCAAAAATGCCCCCGACGGCGCCCCCCCCCTCCCTCGCCTTGCGCGCGGGGGCAATTGGCCCCCTCCACCCTACTCCGCACTCGCGCCGCCACTGCTGCTCGGGCTAAGTCTTGCTTTCAGGTCAGTTGCCTCTGCACTGTAGTGGGGCATTCGTGCTCCACGAACACACTTGTAACAATATTTTTTTGATAGACTGGTAATTCAGCTATGTACACAGGCATATGTATAAATATTTTTTTGATAGACTGGCAATTCAGCTATGTACACAGGCATATGTATAAATATTTTTTTGATAGACTGGTAATTCGGCTATGTACACAGGCATATGTATCAATATTTTTTTGATAGACTGGTAATTCAGCTATGTACACAGGCATATGTATCAATATTTTTTTGATAGACTGGTAATTCAGCTATGTACACAGGCATATGTATCAATATTTTTTATAGGCTGTGGTAATTCGGCGATGTACACAGTTATATGTAACAATATTTGGGACAAGCTGTGGTATTGGGAGAACCTTTAAATCTATCAGCTTAAAAATAGAAAGAAAACATTTATGGCTTTTCTAATAGTTATAATGGACACAGATAATCCCTTTTACTGTAGGAAACATGTTACTTAGTGTCTTGTACTTTAGTTATGCCTTGTTTTACAATTACCTACTAATATTATACTAACAGGGCTGGTTAATAACCATGACGGTTTATGGTGTCATTATGTTATCATGTTTAATATAGTTCATGCGTATTGACTTTTTTTTTTTTTAGGGGGGGGGGGGATGTAAATGAACGACGTCTACGCCATGAGATTTGCAGAAAATCTAAAACCTAATCGATTAGACTTTTTGTTTTTGTTGTTCAAATAAAGAATGTTATAGAATCCGTTGTATATAATTAAAAACAAAACAGCAAACTCACTATTGCAGTGTACGAGTGTGAAGTTAAGAGTTCGAATAGGGATTACTTTATTAAAAGTGGAGATAATGTCACGAAAATAGGTGAGTATCAGTATATGAACCCGCACAAAACTAAATATATTTGTCACCCTTCAATCGTAACTTTTCAGCGCTCCCTCTGTTCATTAATTTATCAATTTATTCAAGTCTTTTCTACTTCTAGGTATGGTTTCAAAATAGGCGATCAAAGGAGCGCCGAATGAAGCAACTCAGTGCGCTTGGAGCGCGTCGTCATTTTTTCCGAAGTCCAAGACGCATGCGCGCCCTTAGGGCAGGCATGTCTCCAAACGAAATCGAAGAGAGCGAAATGCTGGGGCAGGGATTCAATTACTTCAACGGTAATTGCTCTTACTTTGTCCCGCTTCTTTGATGTTTCTCTCTATGAAATCCTTACCTTCCTCTCATAATACTCATCTCTATGAATCTTCTCTCTTTTAAAAAGACGTTACTCTGACGCCCATACTTCGTGTGGTTCTTTAGTCACCATTTGTAGGAGAAATTAATTATTCGATTAAATAAGCAAGCAAAAAGGTGAGTAACTATTTCCGTCTGTTATGTATATATATATATATGTATGTATGTATGTATGTATGTATGTATGTATGTATGTATGTATGTATGTATGTATGTATGTATGTATGTATGTATGTATGTATGTATGTATGTATGTATGTATGTATGTATGTATGTATGTATGTATGTATGTATGTATGTATGTATGTATGTATGTATGTATGTATGTATGTATGTATGTATGTATGTATGTATGTATGTATGTATGTATGTATGTATGTATGTATGTATGTATGTATGTATGTATGTATGTATGTATGTATGTATGTATGTTGAATTAGAACAAAATCATTTGTCTAACTAACTGTTTTTAAGGCATTTTGCATAGAAACGAGAATATTAAATTGTCCGTATAATCAGATATATATTCAAAATATTAGGACAATAGATCTGGACACTATTTCATCAACTGTCATCATCTTCTTCAGAGACTGGTAAGCAACGCGTATAAAGAAGTATTCCAAATCTTAAAGAAAATACTCCTATTATTTTTAAACTACAAGATCTGAATAATTAAAGCAATGACATGATCAGTGGATTTTAAAGAGAGTGTACCTGAGTTATCTCTCTTCACTTACAAAGTTATTTAGTCGCCATTATTTCAAGATGAGGCTACTTCATACAATAGTGCATGCATCATTCACTTACCACAGTCTCTAGGATTATCCTCGTCTTCCCCCTCTTCTAAACAACAGCTGTGGTTGCATTTATAGCAAAAACAGTAGAAACAAGGAAAAGTAACGTGAGTAGTTACATATTTGTACTAGTAGCGTTTCCATTGTGATAGCAAGTAAACGCGGTTTAATAATTTGTCAGTCATCACCTTCTCAGACGGAGGGAAATACATTATAGCTTTCAAACAGTCTAAGATATGTTCTCCATTATTTTAACACATGAAACTATTTAATTTAAATAAAAAAACATTAAAAAAAAACAAATGTTAGTAACAAGCTTTGGCATGCTTCCTCGAGTGGTCATTCAATAAAGCTTTGTCTATACACAACACACGGGTAGTTGACGGAACAGTAGTAGTAATTTTATATGAACCTACGATATATTGGTCCATACGTGTCATGTTTATAGTATCTATAAATAGTTTACACGTTAGTTCCGTGCCCCAGGGCCTTGAATAACACGTGTTTATTATTTAAAGTTCTTTTATGGTCACACCTCGAATGTTTGTTCTAAAGAAAATCAAAATCATTCCATTCAGCAAGCTGTTCCAACGCATTCTGTCGTGTAGATTCTTGTAAAGGCCTTTATTATAACGCTTTCGATAGATTCGCAAAGAATTGGAGGTATTAAGCCATTAACAGAAGTTTAAGTCGCCTCACAATAGCTTCACAAATTCTTGGCCAAAAGGCAGGCAAAAGATACCCCAACTATTTATTGCTACTTTAGCTTGGTTGACAAATATCCGTGAATCCTAACTTTTATGTTTCTTTTTTTAAGTACTTGAGAAATCCCACTGAGAAAAAGTATTAGTAAAATTTTTATGACGGGTTTAACACGGTATTGAGAATATGTGGTCGCGCTTCACTAATCTGTCACTTTTTGAAATAGATTTCCTTGCTATCAGAAGTCATGACTATATGTAAAATACCAGCATCACCTTTTAAACACTATATATTACAATATGTATTATTTACTACTTGTAGTCATGTAATGACGAACTCATGGACCCAGAAATATTTCTTGCCGTGGAACTAAAAAAAAAAAAAAAAAAAAGAATCAACCAATTAACTAATGAATCGAGTAGCCTAAATACATAGAACCGGCATCGATCTTATTATTTTTTATTTGTTCATTATTTAATTGCGCGTGTTGCTAAAGTTGTGAACAAGCTTATTGATACAGAATTGCATCATTTTTTGCATTAAGTGTTGTAGTAAGACGCATGCGTAGTTCAGTTTATGAGTTGTAGTTATCGCATCAATAATTATATAAAAAAATGAATATAAAAAATTCAATGACTAAATTTATATTTCACTTTAAGTCATCTCATTTGAATAATGACGATATAGATCTATATTTATGTATATGTATCTAACCCAATTTCTAGATTTGTGTGCCATCATTATATTATATGTATATTATAATGCTCAATATGTACTTACCATGGTCAATTGACTTTATGCAATAAACTTCACGTCATTATTGTATTCAATACAAAATATCAAAATAGTGTAATTTGATAGGAACAGTTCTCCATTCTAACCTGTGCCTTTGATTTTTCTAATGCGTAATCTGAATGGCATTGATTGACCTGTACATAAAAACACAAAGACATTATGCAACACTTTAGCGCATAAAAGAGTTTGGGAACGAATAACCTCCAAATATATGCACTTGTTCAAAATTCAGAAATGTAGAGACATCATATCGAAATATTGAGGAAGAGTTTATATAAAAAGCTTTCTGATATGAGATACCATATCGACCTGATTGTAAATACAGTTGATCTCTTTAATCTTAGAAGTTGTGTCATGCTGAATACAACATTAATTGTTTATCGCAAGACGATAAATGAATTAAGGAAGTCTGTCAACTAATTAAGGAAGTCTGTCAGCCTTTCAGTTAAAACAAATTGCACCTGTCGGGCTTGTGTACCACATTTAAAGAAATATAATACTCAATCACAAAAGATCTCGAAGAAATTTTAAAGTTTGTAAATTTCTTGAACCATTATTGAGAATAAAAATATCATACCTGGAATAGATCTTACATTTGACCAGACAGAATTTGATAAATTTAATCCAAATTCATCTTACATTTTTTAAAATATATTAATTACACATAATTGAATATATGTCTCTGGTGAATTCATATTCAATAAAACATGCTTTCCTGAAGTGCCAAGAGCATAATAAGCACGCTGATGGAGAAAACAAATCTGAAGAAGCAAAAATTATGCAATGGGCAAGGGTACATTTTAACCAAATGTTAAATATTGTCCAGGATGTTATGTCTGCTTATCCAGCCTTCATATCAACCTCTAGCAGCGTCCATTTTGTTTGGACAGGCGAGACAAAACAGCTTTTGTCTTGGTGAGTTTCGAATGAAGTGATGAACATGAAACTCTGATAATGCACAAATCGAGTGTAACACGTTGTATTGCGTTAAAATGAGAAATTGCTGAATATAGTATCCCCCACCTCAATATATCTTTGGAAATATTGTTACAGGAGAGGAAGTAACATAAAATACTACGAACTGAAATCTAACACAGGCTGTGCAGATTATAAAATGAGCGCATTGAGAACTGTTGAAGACTAGACCTTCACTCCCTCATTCATTCATCATCGGCATAGTACGCTATATAAGGCTATTGCATAGTACGCTATATAAGGCTATTGCATAGTACGCTATATAAGGCTATTTCATAGTACGCTATATGAGGCTATTTCACCGTACGCTATGTAAGTCTATTTCATGTACGCTATATGAGGCTATGGCATAGTACGCTATATAAGGCTATGGCATAGTACGCTATATAAGGCTATTGCATAGTACGCTATATAAGGCTATGGCATAGTACGCTATATAAGGCTATTTCAAGCCACTGCAGATGTTAATAAGGTTCCTTTTACAACAAGAATGAATTGAACTGGGTAATACGCCATAGAACAAATTCAACTATTCGGCAATTGGATCCCACATATTGATGAAATCTGCTGTAATATCGGCTTAAAACCTATTACTTTCCTTTCCCTCGCTTGTAAGAACTGTTTTTATACTGTTAATATTCTTGGCATATCTATGTGTTCCCTGTATGTATGTATGTATGTATGTATGTATGTATGTATGTATGTATGTATGTATGTATGTATGTATGTATGTATGTATGTATGTATGTATGTATGTATGTATGTATGTATGTATGTATGTATGTATGTATGTATGTATGTATGTATGTATGTATGTATGTATGTATGTATGTATGTATGTATGTATGTATGTATGTATGTATGTATGTATGTATGTATGTATGTATGTATGTATGTATGTATGTATGTATGTATGTATGTATGTATGTATGTATGTATGTATGTATGTATGTATGTATGTATGTATGTATGTATGTATGTATGTATGTATGTATGTATGTATGTATGTATGTATGTATGTATGTATGTATGTATGTATGTATGTATGTATGTATGTATGTATGTATGTATGTATGTATGTATGTATGTATGTATGTATGTATGTATGTATGTATGTATGTATGTATGTATGTATGTATGTATGTATGTATGTATGTATGTATGTATGTATGTATGTATGTATGTATGTATGTATGTATGTATGTATGTATGTATGTATGTATGTATGTATGTATGTTTGTATGTATGTTTGTATGTATGTATGTATGTATGTATGTATGTATGTATGTATGTATGTATGTATGTATGTATGTATGTATGTATGTATGTATGTATGTATGTTTGTATGTATGTATGTTTGTTTGTATGTATGTATAGTCGGTTTATGTTCAAATGTCATACGCAATCAATACTCATGCAGTGACTAATTTAATTTGAATATGTAATTACATAGTTATATTTGGTTTTTTAACAGTCGAATGTGGACACTTGAATCATAAATAAAATGTTTACTTTATACTCGAAACAAAATTAAAATTCCAATCATATGATCTGTGCAACGAGGAATTTCAAAATACTAGTCAAGGAAAATTTGCCGTCTTGATTAATGAATTTCGGTGAGCCTCATAGTCCTAAATTAGAATATGACCTCGGATTTATTATTATTTGACTAACATAGATTTCTTTTTGAAGTTTATTGATTTGAGATGATTTCAGAAAATATGATGTTCAGTAATAAACACAAACTAATTAAATTAAAATCTTATTTTTGAACAATCTTTATACATAGAAATCGTGGCCATATGTCTCCCTTTGTTATGTTAAAGAATGTGAGATTTTTTAAAGAGACGTATATATTTCCTTAATGAAATATTTAAACAAAGCAGTATCTATTTTGTAAATGAACAGAAATTCCATTCTGTGTAAGCAATGAACCTTCTGGTGTAATTATGTGTAAGCAACGAACCTCCTGGAGCAATTCTGTGTAAGCAATGAACTTCCTTGTGCTATTCTGTGTAAGCAACGAACATCCTGAAATAATTCTGTGTAAGCACTGAACATCTTGGTGTAATTCTGTGTAAGCAACGAACCTCCTGGTGCTATTCTGTGTAAGCAATGAACCTCCTGGTGTAATTATGTGCAGGCAATGAACCTATTGGTGTAATTCTGTGTAAGCAACGAACCTCCTGGTGCTATTCTGTGTAAGCAATGAACATCCTGGTACTATTCTGTGTAAGCAACGAACCTTCTTGTGTAATTCTGTGTAAGCAATGAACCTCTTAGTATAATTCTTTGTAAGCAACGAACCTCTTGGTGCTATTGTGTGTAAGCAACGAACTTTCTGGTGCAATCACTTATATCATCACTTATATTGTAGCCATGATGTCAATAAATTTTGGGAATGCGTTCAATCCATGTTAAAAGTCCATTTGCGACAGCAATGTTGTTTCCTGTCACCGAAAGTACTGGAAACGCCCAACTCCATACTACTTTGAAATCATTATTTTGTATTGAGGTTTAATTTTCGTGTTTTTCCATGGGTAACTTCGACCCACAAAATTACATCTTCGACCAATATTGAGAGAGAGAGAGAGAGAGAGAGAGAGAGAGAGAGAGAGAGAGAGAGAGAGAGAGAGAGAGAGGAAAAACTTATCGCAATGCAACACAATTGTTTATTTATTTCACTTTAACATATAAAAGTAAACTATTTGAAGAAAAATAAGATACACTCTTCTAGTAATATGAGATAATCAACTCACGTAATTTTTTCGCAAACACTTTTAAATTCGTCTTAAATACTTTAGATTACTCTAAAAGCAAATGTCCGTGCGATAAGAGCTATGGTAAAATCAAAGTATCCGTGCAATAAGAGTTACAGTAAAAACTATTCATTCTCTATTAAACCGGAGTTTCTAAATCCAAACATTGGCTAAATAACCGATTAAAGAAAACAGGAACCTACATTTTATATATCATGTGGACCAAACACACAACTTTTTATTATTTGTTCTCCCAAGAATTCATGTCCCGACGAAAAAGCAAGTTCTGATAAGACCACAAATATTGTCTCCACGGCCAAGAATTTAACTCACCAGGAAAGAGCAAGTTCTGATTACGACCACAGTTATTGGTTCCACGGCGAAGAATGTAAGTCCCCTGGAAAAAGCAAGTTCTGATAAGACCACAATTATTGGCTCAACGGCCAAGAATTTAAGTCCCCACGAAAGAGCAAGTTCTGATTACGACCACAATTATTGACTCTACGGCCAAGAATTAAGGTCGCCACGAAAGAGCAAGTTCTGATAAGACAACAATTACTGGCTTCACGGCCAAGAAATAAGTCCCCAGGAAAGAGCAAGTTTTGATTACGACCACAATTATTGGCTCCACGGCCAAGAATTTAAGTCCCCAAGAAAGAGCAAGTTCTGATTACGACCACAGTTATTGGTTCCACGGCCAAGAATTTAAGTCCCCAGGAAAGAACGAGTTCTGATAAGACAACAATTATTGGCTCCACGGCCAAGAATTTAAGTCCCCACGAAAAAGCAAGTTCTGATAAGACAATAATTATTGGCTCCACGGCCAAGAATTTAAGTCCCCTGGAAAGAGCAAGTTCTGATAAGACAACAATTATTGGCTCCACTGCCAAGAATTTAAGTCCCCACGAAAGAGCAAGTTCTGATTACGACCACAATTATTGGCTCCACGGCCAAGAATTTAAGTCCCCTGGAAAGAGCAAGTTTTGATAAGACCACAATTATTGGCTCCACGGATATAAATCACTTCACATTATTAGTATTTCAAACACAAATGGCGCATACATATTGAATAAAATAACCATACAATCTAGTACAGCATAAAAACAACCAAACCAAAAAAAAAAAAGGAATTTTATATATATATAAGAGGAATAATGCACTGAAAAAACGATCGATCTCATTACTGATGAGTCATGTATCGATATTTATACTACAGAATGGAAACAAAACAATTGTTTAAAAAATAATTGACTTTCATTCATCAGATAGTATTTAGTTGATAATATTAGCAACTGCAAGAGTCCTAACACAATGAAAACTTCGAGTTTTGTTCTTCTATTAAGGATGTACAAAAATTTGAAAACATCAGTCTTAAGTCTGATGATGGAGTTATGATTGAAAAATTAGAAGATATTTGGGTCATAAAATGGATCCAATTTAGTGACGAGGAATAAGTGCACAATTTGAAGGGGTAATCGCAGAAAATTATTTGTAAGAGCTGGTGAATAATTTGTTTTTTCTTCTTCATTTCTTTTGTTGTTATTATTCTTTTTTCCTTTGGAGCTGTGGTGGATCATCGGTTAGTTTACTGAACTCTCAAACAGTTGCGAACTCGAATCTTGCTCATACCATCCAGTGTCGGATGCCGTGATGTATCTATAGGTAAATTAGTTTACTAGAATTTCCGCTGCACAAAATAGGTGGTAATGTGCTGATGTGATATTTGAACACAATCAGTAACAACAATAATTTTTTTAATACGCATTATGTAGAGAAATGTATACTCTGAGATTTTATAATTTTTATCATGGGTTTCATGAGTTTGTTCAAAATTGTAATCTCTGTCAGATGGGCCAGATTATTATCCTGCTTACCAAGGTTATGGAGAGTTCTATCCAGGCCAGGATCATAGCGGTCCCGTAAACTTCCTGCCACCCTCCTCCAGGGGAACTCCGCCACTGAATATGGAGCACCATATGCATTCAGGAGGTAACTGTATGATGCATATCATACCATCATAGATGTAGAGGAAAAGTTATAAAGCAATATTATAAAGCACTATTTAACAAAGTTCAGTGTAGATATATTGTTATGTATTGCTACGAACTCAATCTTGAGCATTTTATTCCTCAAATTGTTAAATGTATGGTTCTTAAAATATGTTTCAGAAGCTATTACGTAACAATATGTGTTGCAAATGTAAAAGTCATCAAGGGTGAAACGTTCGACCCAAGCGTCACATAATTTATTCAAATTGGTTTTTTATATTCTAGTATTTAGTTGTCTTCCTCCTTCATCCGTTGACAATAAACGTTTTTAAAAAACAAATACTTTTCTATTACAGGTAACATGGGGTCTGATGGACAATTTTTATCTAACGATGTAATGCCATCTGGTTCTCCGGATGGACTTTCCTTGCATCATGATGACTACTGTCCTCCAAGACCAATGGCCGGCCCACTGACAGCGCTAACGCATGGTCATCCTGAAATGAATTCTGAAGGGTGGTGAGGACCCGTAGACGAAGTCCAGTTGCTGATGAAATTGGTGGACTAAAGATTCAGAACTAATCATTCCAAAATTTGTCTCTAATTGCGTCCATAAAACCTGTTATATATAAATAGCCAGGAAGGAGAATAAAATATCGTCGGACGGACCACAATCAGATTTTTATTTCCAACGATAAATGAAACCTAAAGACGACATTTCAATATGTTCAGCGAGAAAAGAACTATAAATATATTATATTTCAGGAAAATCCATGAAAGTGTCCAGCTACTATCCACTGCCAATAACTATATTGAACACTTCTTGTGTAAGCAAGGGACACTTTTGACTGATTTCATCCAATAAGGGTAATTTCATTCCAAGGTTCCAAGAGTTGGGATTTGGAGTTTTGTCTCATACGCATTTATCATGCAGTGACTGGTAAAAACGTGCCAGTTTTTGTATACGAGTCTCAGGGTGAAACAGTAAATGCGGAAATCAAATTTTATGAATCCGTTCTTTACGTTAATGGGTTACAGCTGTGTTGTATCAGTTATTACGTTATTGTGTATCTATGTAGGAACAAGAAATCCATTTGATCGATATTTGTTGTTCTCTATACATTACGTTCATCTGTGTATTCTCAAAATCACAAGTATTGCAGTAAATTTTTTAAGTCTGTTTCTGCAAAATTGCTGCTTAGATTATTTGGTAACTCCAGAAAACCAAAGATGTAAATTAACAATTACTAAATTATTATTGTTTTGATATTTTACGCGGTCTTCAACGAAAACCTGTACAAATACATATTATCTTGTACTGTTAATTATTGGATTTTTGTTATGGCGAATTAGATAAATAGTTTACTATCTGTGCTAAGATTTTAGAGAAGGAATTACCTTCTATCTAAATCTACCTTGTTCATGTCTTTATGTTCTTTTTGTAACACGCTTCTATCTAAATCTACCTTGATCATGTCTTTATGTTCTTTTGTAACACGCTTCTATCTAAATCTACCTGGTTCATGTCTTTATGTTCTTTTGTAACACGCTTTTATCTAAATCTACCTTGTTCACGTCTTTATGTTCTTTTGTAACACGCTTCGTCGAACGTATCGGACGAAAGGTGATATAACTTTTTGTAAAAGCACCCCTCTTAGTAGTTCAATATTCTCGTCCGCCATTACAAATGTGTACGAAAGATTTATCGCAGATTGCATTAAAGTAGAAATTACAAACATCACATTATAAACATTACTGAAAAATAAGAGAGATAGTTTGTCGATAGGTTTTGTATCTTATCCCCGAATGACTTAAATAACATGTAGATGTAAAAAGCACTTTCTACATTAAGGTATTGCGTACAAAAAACACTGTCTACATCAGGATATTGCGTATAATGTCCAAAGAGTTCATTATTATGTTAAAATCATGGAACTTTGAAACATGGTGCAGAATAAAATTTCAATTATGTTTACGGAATGTCTGCAATATTCATCAAGTACTTCAGGTATGATTTGTCGTAAATTTTACCATAAGGAACGATTAGCAAGGTCCAATACATCAATATGACGCAAAATTACAGTAATCATATTGACATATAGATACCATGTGTAGCAAAGGACGGTATCTCTGACTTGCAAAAGTTGGCAAGCTTTTTGTTAAAACAATAGCTTCTTGAACAGTTATTTTCGATTATTTCTTTTTTATATATATAAAAAAAAAAAATAAGAAATCGATTGCAGTGTCATCGCTGAGTCGGTTCACATTGTCATTCGTACGGCATGCGCTTGAAATAAATTTCAGAAACACATTGACTCTCCAACCATATTTTATAAAGCCATATCCTCAGAGAAAACCCTAATATAAAGCCCTATCTGCAGATAAGTCCCTAATATAAAGCCCTATCTGCAGATAAGTCCCTAATATAATCTGCAGATAAGTCCCTAATATAGAGACCTTTCTGAGGAAGTGTATCATCCGATATTAATTTGATGATGCAGCTTGAGTACAGACACTCTTCTATGGCCTTTCATATCTTCTTGCTTATTAGGTGCTATGTTTTGTTCTGTACCCTGTTCAAAATTGTGCGAAATTCGTACGTTAGCTTTATTCCTTTAATATGTATATTTAATAAACAATAAAGACCCCAACTATATTACTTATTTAATATAAATATTTACCCAGCCTATGGAATTCACAACCTGTGTTACATAAATGAATAATTTGTCGAATGGGTTGTCACTATTTAATGGATTAGATATATACATATATACCGTTTTGAAATGTGTATTGTTTATAATCTATAAACAATATGAAATGTGAATTGTTTTTAATCTATAAACAATATGAAATGTCTATTGTTTATGATCTATAAACAAGACAAACAATAATTTCTTCAAAAGAATCTAGTATTTTATCTAAGGTCCATCTCAACTTTGGATGCCTGCTTACATAAATAGTTCGCGGGTCAACAGAAATCAAGAAATAGTGTATAAGATAGCATGGACATGATCAGATACAATTACACAGAGCAAAGAATCATCGACGGTGCAGTAAAAGCCCGTATCTGTTTTTGACATGAATTGCCACTCCAGTTGGTGTTGTTTAGTGGATAGTAAGAACCTCATCCATGGAACAATATTTACTTTTTAGGTGTGGTTGGTAAACCTCAACGTTTTGAAAGATTTAACAAGTTTAGAAGAGATGAAAGTTAAATGCAGACATGTTCTTCATAGCTGCAGACCGAATATGTATATGGAGCCATATAAAATATATGTGTGATCTTGACATAGCACCGATTATTTCATTGCACTAACGGAGGGCAGCCATGGTGCTTTGGTGACCATTTCCTTTTTGTTCCTTTTGAGAATGACTTGGCTATAAGGATATTGACATGAAAGCTTGAGAATTGTTTAGTGTGCAGCTTGTTCAGCTTTTACTTGCTGACAGAGATCTGAGTACGTGTATTCATAATTTAATTGTTATATCATCGTTTATTTTATGTATTGATTCCAGACAGTGCAATAAATACAATATATGTGAAAATTTAGAGAATTTATAATTTCTCATCCATTACGAATAAACTCTCTCTCTCTCTCTCTCGCTCTCTCTTCTTGCCTTTCTCGCATGTATTAAGTTCTACATTCCACAAAGAGGTTTCGATCTGGTGCAGATCAGTTAAATTGCAATTTGGGCTCATGATTGAAATCGTAAAAAGAAGAAACTTTATTTCCTGGCTGGAAAGAGCAATGCTGGGTTTTTATTTTATACATTGTTACATAGATGTATCAAATGATCTCATTTGTTGTGAAATATATACTGTGTACGAAAAGCAATTAAAATCCTTAATTTGGTATATAGCGTCTCTTGAAAAGGTAAAACAGTGGGGATTTTAAAAATAATTTTTGATAATCTTTGCGAACTTTTGTTTGTAAGTGCATATATATATATATATATATATATATATATATATATATATATATATATATATATATATATATATATATATATAAATATATATTGTTACGACCATATGGTAAGAAGAAAGTGAAACCAACAATATTTGTAAAAATCAACAAACAATTTATTCTTAATAATTAATATGAAAATCAAAATACACGTACAATATCGTGTATTAAAATCCAAATAATCCAACAATTATTAGTGTCCTAATCACAAGTCCTGTATATATAGAAACTATAAAATGTTCCAAATGAATGAATGTTCCAAATGAATCTTCGTAATGAACGAATGTTCCGAATGAACGAGTCTTCGTAATGAACGAATGTTCCGAATAGATTGTTCCGAATCAATGAGTCTGTAATGTTACGATGTACCAACGATAATATAATCCAGATCATGTTTAAGAATGTTAACAGGCATCCCAGAAAGTCCTAAATATAACTCCAGGTAGCTCTGATGAATGGTCCAATAAATAATTCCTTTCGAATTATTTACACAGCATGGCATTACAGCATTACAGGATTCCAGCACGAATATTATTTAAAACAATCTGATGATTCCAAAAGATGATCGAAAAAAAACCAGATCTTTTCAACTCAAGATTTAAAATGGAATGAATATAATTCGTATATTCAGGTCTTTTATACAATATGC
>JAQPZY010001639.1:4877500-4970000 GCA_029931535.1 Margaritifera margaritifera | reverse complement strand
TACATACATACATACATACATACATACATACATACATACATACATACATACATACATACATACATACATACATACATACATACATACATACATACATACATACATACATACATACATACATACATACATACATACATACATACATACATACATACATACATACATACATACATACATACATACATACATACATACATACATACATACATACATACATACATACATACATACATACATACATACATACATACATACATACATACATACATACATACATACATACATACATACATACATACATACATACTGCTTTCTACATCCAGGCTGATCTTCAAAATAGTGTTTACCGCTTGTCTGATTTTGCATTGGCTGTAGACCAACAGCTAACACAGAAAAGACAAAAGTTATGATAATTAACGGTAATATAAAGTTGAATGACAAAAGTATAAAATATATTTTAACAAAACAAACAAACTGTTTCCAGTTGTGAATGAATTTAGCTACATAGGCCAGAAAGTTAGCACCACTTGAGCTGTCAAACCTGCTGAAGTTAATTATGGTTTACAAAAAAAATTGCTTCGTTCGTGGTACAATATTAAGTTATAAGTTCACAAATGAGGACATGCCAACAAACAGCCTGTATGTACATATAGATAATAATGTCATAAAACAAATATCCCAGTATGGGGCCGAAAATAAGGGCGCTTCAGTTGCATTAATATGAAAAATAATAATCCATTTTGA
Source organism: Margaritifera margaritifera (assembly GCA_029931535.1). Lineage (NCBI taxonomy): Eukaryota > Metazoa > Mollusca > Bivalvia > Unionida > Margaritiferidae > Margaritifera > Margaritifera margaritifera. The sequence goes on along the minus strand of JAQPZY010001639.1, from coordinate 4,969,256 downwards.
TATTGGGATAAATTAATTTTGAAATTGGGATAACTTAATTTGCAGCCGGGGTACTATTAACATATCCTAGTCTGTTTTAGAGTTACCAAAGAAAGCGAGTATTCTCTGTGCTTTGGCTGAATTAGGACTATATCTTCTGCCTTTAGAAGTCTATCGTCAGCTAATATAATATAGAGCTAGTCTGACTTGGACAAAGTTGGATAGCATTTTGCATCATGCTTTCGTTGATAATCGTTCACAGGGACACTGCACACACACACACAATAAAAAAACCCCACCACAACCACCAACAACAAACAAAACAAATTAACGTCGCTGAAAACGTTCGGTGTGTCATCAACTGACTTGTATCGAAAGTCACTAACCTGTACAAAGCCTAAAAGCCTCATTGAGGATGACCTTCACATTGATTACGTTATGTCCATAATTCGACCTATATGGTCCTGAACAACAAAGAAAATGTTTTCATAGGTCAAATACAAGGTATATGCTAGCCAGCGAAAACATAAAAAATGATGAAATGCCTTCTGAAGAAGAGATTGAACAGCACAATAAAAAAGCTGAATTATTGAAAATGGTTTACTTCATCATTGAGGAGATGTTGAACAGTATTGTCTAATCTATTTTTCATGTCACACTTTATTGCATGGCAAACAGCTACACTTGCAATAATAGCGACTGTAGCAAGTTTGGTGTGAGATACAAATGCATAAAAATAAAGCATTTTTTTCTCAATATTTTCTTTTCTTATTTTCTACCGCTGGCCTTTTGCAATTAGTATGTTTGAATGTTATAAAACATGCAGTCAATGCAGTCCAACCCAAACGGTGAATGTAGTCATTTTCAGTTAATTTTGTAAACTGTTTAAATTATCGATCAGAGGAAACGTTTGTAAATCACTAATTTCACAGTGTAGGTTGCAACGTCTGTCAATTACTACATTTGTTTCTTGATTTGTTTTCCATCCGTGTTTTTTTTTTTTTTTTTACCAACGCCATTACTGTTAAACTTTTACCAGTAATATCTGTGTTTGTTCCGTTTGCAATATTTATGTTCAATTCCTGTGAAGTACACTTCGCTTTCTGTAGAAATGGAGTTAATTCTCTTTCTGTCTTCGTAAAGTCTCAATTATTTTTCCAGCTGTGCTTTGTCCACCTCTTCGATATTTAAATAACTGACAAATGGACGATGGTGTTAATGATTTTAAAGATTGCAAGAGAGATGACTATGAATATATGCAATGATCATAACATATTGAATCATATTTAGATTACTTTAACCTAGCAAAACAAGCTTTTACAACTCCTCACAAATATAAGCTTACCAATTTAAATGCTTATCAAATAATACAAGATTTGCAAGTATTGATAAAAATTATAAGGTCAGCGATGAATGTAACAACACATATGCTAAAACTGCATTGCAAGATATAGATGGTAAATAAATATTTTATCCAAAGGAATGTATGGACTAGATAATGGATGTTTTACTCCGAAAGGTGGACATGAGTTTTTAGCAGTCGGCTGAATATTTAAAAAAAACATAGAGGTTCTTGTTTTGTAAATGAATTAAGTAAAGAGGTTTTTAAAAATGTGGATCTAGAAAGACATGCATGTCTTAATCCTGCATATGAAGAAAATGAATTTGCTACATCACAAGAAACGTCAGAGTCTCTGTAAAGCACAACATAACCTAAAAACCGACTGGAACCAAAATAACATTACATAATCAATACAAGTTCATGATAATATCTTCAGGCCAAAAATAGTTGATGATTACCACGGAAGAATTGAAAGCATAGAACTTCAACATGCAGTGAAAAGATTACTAACTACACAAGAAGAAAGATAACTACTGGGTAATGAAAATGCTGTAAACATTGTCAATTCTAAAATTTCATGTATGAACTCTGATATTGAAATGTCCGATAAACAGATTGAAGAGTTGTAAAAGACAATGACATGGAAACTGACACAAAGATAAAAAGTGTATTGCAAAAAGAATTAAAAGTGTGGAAAGCATAAAAGCTCAAGTAGTTTTACATCTAGCAAAGATGGAGAGGATTTTTGAAGAAACCATTGCAAAAATCATTTCGACAGTTAGAGAAAAATTACTTTTTTGGTTGAAAAAACTGTGTAAAGAAAAGGTTGTACAAAAAATTGCTGGTATTGCAATAGTTATTATAATTTTTATATCAATTCTTTCTGCGTCAATAGAAAATTTGGTTAAAGGTTTAGTTGATGGTGGAGGAACAAGTGTCAGTAGCGCTATATCAGGATGAAAACATTCGACGATGACAAAATTAAAACGGCTTAAACATATTGCCAACTATTTGTTCGAGCTATCAAAAAAGGCAGCAGTAACATTGCCTGGAAGTATTGGTAGTGTGATTGCTTAGAAGTGCTGGTCAGATTATTTCTTTCCATGTTGAACATTTTTATTTCATTTATTTTGGCATTAGTGTGTTTGTTATTTGCATTGTTGATGAAAGACGCAGACACGGCAAGAAAGAGAATACATATTGCTAGCCGATTTCAAAAGTAAACTATAGCAGCTCCTGCAATCATTAGTATCGATATAAAAATTCTTTGTTTCTTTCATGAGAAATATTGCTTTAGACCTTTCTAAATTGGACGTTCACGTGTCGTTTGAACGTCCGAGTATATATTATTTCACATCCTGACAGTAGAACTATCGTGATCAAAAGCCTTCTTTATTATACAACTCGTACTCGTTTTGTCTTCTTTTTGTTGTTATCTACAATTGCTAGTCATATTGTTACTGATTGTTTAGCTGCTGTTGAAATACCGTTCTTTTGTACATTAGTGTCGATGGCAGGGTTTAATCCAAGTTTAAACGAGTCACTGGATTTCAGTACTTATCTCAATTACTATGAGTGGTATGTTAAATTGGTTAAGGTTAGTTAAACTGAATCACAGTACAATAGTAAGGTTCTGTAGTTGTTAGTTTTTGCAATCTGTAGTCCATTTATCTACAATAAAATGTGAAACGTGCTAACTCATTATTTAGATCCCGGAAAAAGCACGCGTGTCTTAAGCTCAATTCAAACCAATAATATGATCTCACATTTACTGTGCAAATATATGGATCCTCTCTTTGTTAATTTTCCAGATTCTCGTGTAATACTTTGTTAATCTCTCTCTCTCTCATCCTTTCATTTGCACACTCTTTACCATCTCCAGAATTTTTGTATTTCGTTTTCCCATTTCCTCTATAAGTTGCTCTCTGTTGCATTTGTATCATTTTACAACTTGTTCTATCTCAAATATTGTTTGACCATTTATTTATGTAGTCGACTTTCAATTACAACTATATGTTAAATGAAAATGCTGAGACAATCGCGTCTTCAATATCTGTATATCTATTTACTGTGTAAGGGTATATTGGAATTTACTTTATTCATGTGCTGTAAAAACGTCTCCTATATCCACTAATTTTGGTTAATGTTGAGGTAATTCTTTGTGATTGATGGTTGTTTAGAAGTGTTAAAATTGTACTATTAAAAATGTTGTCCAGGAAAAATACATAGGTGACAGTAATTTTTATACCTTTTTTGAATGAAATTGGAAGCAAGTTTAAATGTCCCCATAATTGCATTAATGTGATTTTTATTACGTCTTATCTGCTTAAAACCTGATAGAATACCTTGTAGTCTATTACATCGTATCTGTTTTTCAGCTGTTCTGACATGTACTGAAAATCAATTTAATATTTTTTCCTGTTGTATATTTCCATCTATTCAGTGGTGTCGTTTATTATCCTGATCGGACATTATGCATACTATTATTGTCTTATCTCATTATTCATGTGTAAAATTCTGATATTTAGAGGTGAAACTTTTTCATGGCATTAGTGTATTTGTCATTTGCATTGTTGATGAAAGATGTAGACACGGCAATAAAGAGAAGACAAATTGCTAACCTATTTCAAAAGCAATATAAATGTATATGTTGTCACGTAGCAGAATAGATTGATCGAGGCTCTTGTTTTTCCTGTTTTCCCCTTTGTTTGCTTTATCTGGAGTCATATCTTTTGGTCAATGACGAGTGTTATTGTATCCTTCAGTTAGCATTGGTAAAACATAAACCAATTTTCTGGTTTCATTTTAGGTGACATACTTCACATTCAGTGTTCTGTTAAAGATTTCAGCTATATATGTTTTTTGTCTAAGTCGAAAAGTATCCCTAACTCCTTTCCCTCACCAAACTGTATCTTCTGCCTTTGAAGATTACTCGAAAACCATCGTGCATGTCATCTTCCTTTTTCATTCCAATATTTCAGCCCATGAGAATGTGGAAATATAGATATCACTGTCAATATATATATATATATATATATATATATATATATATATATATATATATATATATATATCAATCGTTGCATTTTTCATATGTTTGGATGTCAACAATGTCAACGTGCCATTGATCATCCACGGACTAACATACACTGCTACCACAAGTAACAGTAGAGGGTACTACCTGTGACTGTTGACCAAGAGTGGACAGCTACATATGGCTCTGGAATATCTTCTCTGGTCAATCAGGCAGCCGAACAATGCAAGAGCTGTGAGGACAGCGCAGCGCATCAGCTCAGGCGCAGATGGATCTGATGGCCATTAAATACATCCGGGCTCATCTCCAGACGTCTCGCCACTGGATTCAGACAGGCCAGGACGACAGAGTGAGGGTGACTTTACGAAACTTTCCTTCGCTTAAATCAGACTTACGAGTAAGTCATGACATTATCCCCCTCACCCACCAGATACCTTCAAGTCCTATGGTGATGGGCGAGTGGCAAAGCAGCCGGTGTGGATGCACTGAGAGCTGTAGCTGCAGACCTGCAAACAAGCGTCTCAAAGCATAGGTTGTTTTTCACTGGACCGACTCAGGAGTAGAACTCGGCCACCCCTGGGCGATTGAGCAGCCCTATTTAGGGCCACACTGCTCACCTCTGTAGCACGTGGAAGTAGAACAGCTCTAGTTGGTAGAGAACTAGCCAGATTCAACATTCAGAGAGCGGCCTTGAGTGAACCTCGCCTAGCTGAAGAATGACAATTCACCAAAGTAGGAGCCGGTTACACCTTCTTCTAGAGGGGCCGAAGTAAAGAAGAGCGACGTGAAGCTTTTGTTGGGTATGTCATTAAATCACAGCTAGTCAGCAAGCTCGCAAATGTCGTTAAGGGGGTGAATTACAGACTAATGCAAATGAAACTCTCACTGTCGGGACAATGCCATGCAACTATCATCAGCCCCTATGTACCAAATATGACCAACCAAGATGAGATCAAGGACACATTTTTATAAAGACCTTGAGTCTCTTATCGTAAAAGTACTGACGACAGACAAGCTTATCATCCTTGGTGACTTCAATGCTGGAGTTCGCACCGATCAGCAGACGTGGCCAGGCGTCATCCGTAAAAATGGCTTTGGCAAATGCAACAATAACGGACTCCTCCTACTGAAGAAACTCGCTGAACATGACCTCCTAATCACAAACAAAGTTTTCTGCCTGCCAAACCGAAGCAAGACGTCTTGGATGTACCCGCGCTCCAAGTATTGGCGTCTCAATGACTACGTCATGCTCAGGAGAATGGACAGGCAGGTTGTCCGAGAGTCGACGGCCATGAAAAGTGCAGAATGCTGGGCTGACTACAGGCTCATAGTCTGCATGTTTAACATCGGGATTTCGCCTAACAGAGGACCATAAGGCAAAAAAGCCCTAAAATCTCAGTGTCTCCAAATTGAAACAGGAGAATGTGTAACAGGAGTTTGTTGAAAAATTGTGCAGCCAACTAGAAACAATTGGTGCAAATTCCGAGAACATAGAGGAAAACTGGGCATCCTTTAGAGACTCTGTATTCGGCTGCATCCAAAACCCTCCGTTCCACCACACGTAATCATTAAGATTGGTTTGATGAGAACGATGCTGCCATATGGAGACTACTGAATGAAAAACTTCGGCTTCAAAGGGCATGTTTAAAAGAAAACACTTCATCATCTAAGCAGGCAGCCTTCAACAACATCAAGAGGACTGTCCAATACAAACATACAAGACTCATGACAGAGCAACAAGACAGATGAGATTCAGTTCTACGCAGACAGGAATGACATGAAGAACTTCTATGATGCTTTGAAGACAATCCTCGGGCCACAGTCTTCAGGAACGTCTCCAGTACTGAATGCTGACAGCACCCCACTGCTCACTGACAAAGAAAGCAAGCTACATAGATGGCCAGAACAGTTCAGCAACATCCTCAATCAACAATCATCTATCAGTGAGGAAGCAACTAAAATCAATATACCTGTTGCTGATCCTCCAATGCTGATTGAAACTGAGAAAGCAATTGACCTGTTGTCAAATGGCAAAACATCTGGAGCAGATGCTATACCAGCATAAGTCTACAAGGCCAGAGATTCGCACATGGCACATAAACTGACTGAATTCTTCCAGTCAACGAGGACTCAAGGAACTATACCCCAGGAGTACAAGAATGCATCCATCGTTCACTTGTACAAGCGGAAAGGCAACAGACAACCGTTCGACAACCATCGGGGCATCTCTCTGCTGTCAATAGACGGCAAAATCCTTGCTAGAATTCTGCTGAATCGCCTTGTGCATCGCATCGATCAAGGGTTCCTGCCTGAGAGTCAGTGTGGCTTCAGGAAAGGACGAGGGACCACATACATGGTGTTTGCACCTCGTCAACTCCAGTATAAATGTCAGGAACAGAACTCCAACCTGTACACAATATTCGTCGACATGACAAAAGCCTTTGACACAGTCAGTCGTGTGGGCCTTTGAAAGATGATGGCAAAATTTGGTTGCCGAGAGAAATTCATCGTAATGCTCGCTCGCGTCGTGGATGACGGTTAGTCATCTGAACCATTCCCCGTCACCAATGGAGTCAAGCAAGGCTGCATGTTGGCCCCAACCTTCTTCAGTATGATGTTCTCAGCTATACTTACAGATGTCTTCCGTGACTATGACACCAGATTGATTGCAAACTTTTAAATCTGAGGAGACTACGGGCAAAGACGAAGTTTCAGGAAGTGACTGATCGTGATTGCCTATTTGCTGACGACTGTTTCCTAAATGCCAAAATTGAGTCTGACAAGCAACAGAGCATGACCATTTCTCTTCAGCTTGTGACAGTTTTGGACCCAGAATCAGTATCAAGAAGACTGAGGTAATGCATCAACCAGCACCAGGAAAGCCTTACGGACAGCTTACCATCACAGTGATTAGCCAAATCCTCCAGGCAGTGGACAAGTTTACATACCTCAGCATTACACTGTCACGTGCAGCCTACATCGATGACGAAATCAGCCCCAGGATTGTCAAAGCAAGTGTGTACTTTGGCAGACTACGCAGGGAGTTTATTCAGTTCTCTCAGGCCATTATATTCCTTAAAGTTAAATGCCCAAAGGGCATTCATTCCTTTCACTGAATTACGTTTTTAGTTTATTAGTAGCCGAGTACGCTTGGTTTTTGGATATCGTGCGGAATTGCTTATCAAAACGTCTACTGTTTGGTTGTTTCCAAAGGTGAACATTGTTTTCTATATAAATGGGGACCACCTTGTTGTCAATAGAGACCATCACATAATATAAAACACTCCGCGATAAAAATTAAATATAAGCTCAGAGATTAGGAAAAGGTTTAAAATGTTCGCACGAAATATAAGATATGCTAACAAAGAGATATGTGAGAAAGTTGCTATGTGAACGCATGAAGCTCCCTGGGAAGTCATAACGACTTCAGGAAGGAGCTGGTCTAGTGTGGGGTTCATGCACTAGAACCATGTGACACAATGGAAGTAAAGATTGAGTGATGCCAGTGAGCCAAATATTCCATGTGAACGCAAGTAAGCACCACAGCAAGTCAGAAAGACTCCAGGGAGGAGCTGGTCACACGCAGGATTTACACACAAAGAGTCACGTGACACGATAACAGCAAAAACAGGGAAATGGGCTAAGAGGCTTCATAAATGGCGGAGAATAAAGTCTGATCTTGGAGGGTAGATGCGGATGTGATGTAAAAAAATGACATCCCCCAAGGGGTGGAAAAGTGTTTCAGTTCAGATGTAATTAATCCCAGTGTTATAATAAAGAAAACGAGGAATTATCCAATGATATTTAAACCATATTTGAGGCTCAATTAGATATAAGGATCAGAATTACGAAGAGACCAATTCAAGAGGTTGAATAAGTTGGGTATATATATTTTTATCACATGACAAGGCGTCTAAAACATTGAATAGAGGTGGTTAAACATTTATAGCACAATTTACAAGCCAAATTTAGACAGGAAACAAGTGAAAGTACAAGATGAACATTTGATAGGGTTGAATATTTAGCATTGTACTTAGATAGGTATCAACCGCTCTGAGGAAGCTCATACATAGATTTGCCTGAATGGATTAAAAATTGTTTGTATAAATGTAATAAATAAAGAATGCCAGGATTCTTTAATGCTGTGGAATATGTGTTAAATACACAAAGTAACCATGTAATAAATAAAGAATGCCAGGATTATTTAATGCTGTGGAATATGTATTAAATATACAAAGTAACCATGTAGATAGTCCGTTGGAAATTTGAAAATGAATTTGATACGTCCATAAGTGTTTGTGAAATATTTGATCCTTTTTATATGAAACTGATTAGAATAGCTAAAATAGAGAGAGAAAGACATGCTGACATATTGAAAGACATGCTGACATGTTTATTATATTTAAATATGGTGAACTAGTGACAATAAAAATGAAAAGTATCATAAACAGCTCCCAAGTTGGGGGATGGGACAATTGATCGACTGTTTTATCTACCATTCACAATTTACACAACAAAACCCATGTTGATTTTATTATTGTAAAGTAGACAGAATTTAATGTGTAAACAGTAAAAAAAATATTTAGATAAATACGAGATTAAAAATGGAAGTAGAAAAAATAGAAATTATAAAAGAAGACATTCAAATAGGTAAATGCAGGTCAACATCTTCGAGCTATGGTTTGTGGTTACTATTAGAAGATGTCAGAGACCAACAACCTCGCAACAGACAAAGGTAACGTAAATTATTACGATGAAGGAGCAGAAAGGTTCAGATCCTAACCTATTACAGAGCCTGTGTTGCGACTACAGAATGTTTTTAAAAATATTTAGGAAACACCCATGTAATACCAGAGGACAACAGGCAATAGTTAATAAAGAACATTACGAGGCAACTAACTCTGTTATTCGAGCTTGATTTAATGAATTTAAGTAGCAAAGGCACAGTGTATAGACTAAACAAAAACAACAATGCCTTTAAACGTGTCATCATGCTATATAGGTAAATTTGCAATGGAAGTTGTAGGCAAGTGGGGATTGAATTCAGAAGACATTGTAAATGTAAATTGTTATTTAAGTGTTGTTATATACCTATACAAGTGTGTTGGTGTGTTGGAATAGAGTAGTACGGGAATTTAATTTCTCGATGTATCGATTTATTTCATCCACACGAGACGAGATCGTACTGTTTCTCTAAGAGCACTCTACGAGACATGCAGGCAATGACAATTGGAACACTCGGCTCTTTTACCAATATCCACCTTGGAAATACACGGATGGCGCAAAAAGGGGAAAATCGCAATAAATGGCAAAGAACTAAGTTACAAGCTGAAGTACGCTAGACAAAATAGAATCTTATCAAAAGCATTATGATACATTTATGGAATTATTTACACAAGTTCATTAAAAGAAAGCTTTCCAGTAAGTTCATACTTGAAGAAGGAAATCTGTGAAAGTTTCGACCAAGAATAAGTAATCTCAATAGCAAAAAAGACCCAATGAACACCATGGTTGGCATGTGACGTACACATGGCGTCACTTGGCAAACAAGGTTCATGTATATGCAATGGAGGCTACTGTAAAATTTCCGAGGTGCTTTTCCGATCATTGGAAGAAAGACTGAGCGTGTTCTGATTGGATGGAGTCATATTGGTCACTTATTATTGCAATATTCCCGTCATTTCGAGCTGTGCAGTAAACTTTGATTTGTAAGAAGAGAATATAATTCACTTCACATATACATCAACCATGCTACACTCCTTGACACCGATTTAAGTGATTCATAAGCATACAAGTTGACTGAAATACAAACAAACGAGGAACAGAAGTGTCTGCTTTTTCAAGTGTTCCAATACAAAAATATAGAACTTGATTGGTGAGTCTTGTGTGTAACTGGGATCATCATGTGCTGTTCGTAATTACTTTGTATATGTAAAATATCAATCGTAATATGTTTTTCAGCAATTACTTTTCGACCTATATTTCTTAAGAGATCATGTTCAGGGTCCACCCATCAGTTTTCTTCTAAAGCAGTTGAACACTGAGTCACCATAAACTACCAGTGACAATGTAAAACTGCAGTCGTAGTGTCAGTATAACACGTGATAGGTGTTGATTGCATGCTACAGTTTCAGTGTCAGTATAGATTGTGATTAGTACAACGATAAATCACATATCTGGTACAAGTATGAATTTTTATTTCTGTGGTTGGTTTGTATAACTGTTATTGTGCGAATTTTAATGCAAGCAAATTAAATGAAAGATCGTCTATACTTTAATTGTTGATGCTACAGTAAATGGAATCATGGTAGTAAATCGTGTAAAACAATGCAAGATACAAAAGGCTTGTCAAATATTCTATTCGATAGTTGCTCAATCACGGTTAATGAACTTAAAATACTGCAGAAAATAAATATAATCTGGAATATCTCTCCATGTACATCAGGACAGCCACTCTAGCTTTCGTCTGTATTATTAATGTCGAGGAACCTAACACACACACACACACACACACACACACACACACACACACACACACACACACACACATTTATACACATACATACATACATAGAAATCAAAATCTTTGATCAATAATTTAAAAACTTTGTTGAGGTATAACGTTTGACAGATATGTAAAATTTATATTTATTCGATATACATTTATATTTTTTAGTTTGCCCTATGTCGTTGTAAAGAAGTTGGATAGAGCTGTTCAAGTGTCTGCTTTGTTCAGGAAGTGTTGTGTTAAGGTATATTGAAATAAATGTAAGTTCAGACTCGTTATAAATTTGATTTTCACTCTATAACAAGGATTTTTGTGATCGGTGCTAACACAATTGAGACTTTATACCATCGGGAGATTTTATTATTTGGGGAATTGTTAATATTAAATAAAGTGATGATGGTATTAGGCAGTTAATTTTGCTGTTTATTGGCACGTGAAGAATTTAAACAATATTGTGTTATTTAGCCTTGAGCATCCAATTACCAGAATTTAGGAGAAAAGTACATCAACAATGGGCAGATATAAATTGCAGAAATATAATTTTACCTTAATGGTTGATATTAAAGCTCATCATGTATTGTCTGTAGACACCCAAATGTCCTAAAATATTCACCTTCTTAGATCAGAGACAATCATTATTATCAAGAGTAATCCCAACGGACCGACTTAAATCAACGTGGCAAAGCAACCTTGCCACACGATATTTATGTCCGCTGATACGTTAGTGTTCAATAAAGAATAGACCAACATCGAAAGGAAACCTCTGTCCTCAGTAAAGCTCTCTGGAGAACCTATCACCATTGGCACGACACTAAATCCCATTTTCGTTGTCTATAATTGTCGAATGCAAGAATATCCTTCGGGGAAATTACATCTCCATGCAATTATAAAATTCTCATAATCTCTAATCATCGTATTTGTGGTCATCGCGATTGCTTTGAGCTAAACTAGCTGCGCCTAGATCAGCGAGACAGGCCACAGAGGGTGCGTCATGAAAGGAATGGTATATCACACATTATATCCTAGAATTGATGCGAATATATAGTATGTGAGTACCAGTAAGTATTATTCAACGCTTTAAATGTAGTGCATGCCATTAACATTCAATGCCGCAACATGATTTTCTGACACATATGTTTCTACTTGGGTTAAATCATGCTCCTTGCTTATTAAACGCCTGTGATCGAAAAGTGAAGTGAAGTACGCATCAGTGGGTTAATCTAAAGGAATTTCTCAATTATAGACAGTATATGATTTTTCTCTAAGTTGATGAGATTTTCTTTTCGAACTTAGAGAGAGGGCAAGAAAAACAACAGCATAGAAAAGAGTCATACCAATTCACCAACCGTACCATCCTTTAATTCATAAATGTTAGTTACAGCAAGCGCAATAAAGTACAATTATTATGACTAGAGATACTAACGTATTGATCAATTCTTATCTCTATTTTGTATACTACTCACACCACTCATCCTACATCTAGAAGTACTTCCCAAACGTCACGGAAGTATCCATCGAAAATAGCGTACTGAATATAAATGAACGGACTAGCAGAGAAAAGACATAAAAGAATGAGTGAAATATTACCTAAAAAGATGCTGGATATGTTGGCTGAGAAAGTAGCTAGGATACTGGCTGGAAAGGTGACTGAAGGATTACTGCCTAAACCATATCTAATGTAACTGAGCCTATACATCAGCCCATAACTGAGTCTATACCCGTAACCATCGATGTTCGCCAAACTAATAATGTTACGTGATAAGTATTTAAGGGTCCAATGTACACATTGTGATAAAGAAGTATTGGTAACCAATATTAGCAGACACAAGACGACATGCAGTGGTAATCTTTGTCATTAATCTAAGCCCACTAGCTCGGCTCACTCTAATAATCCTGACTCTAATCACTCTCGTAATCCCGACTCCAATGATGATGACTCTGATGATTATGATGATACTAACTATGGATGTCTGGATGAACTACTATATTCAAAAAAGGGGAAATCAGCATGATTAACTGCAAGTGATAATGAAGAATATGCAAATGCTTATTATGAAGGGCATATAAATAGCTGCCCTCACTGTAATAATTAGGTGCTACCATCCAAATCTGGGCATGAGTATACGGATATATATAGCCTACTGCTAGGCAATATTTAATTTAATCATAATGGTAAAGGTGTAAATTTAGAGCGTTTTGACTGTAGATATCTTATATCATTCGCTTCAGATGAAAATAGTGCAGGTAACAGGTGTAGCATAAAGGTAACTCCATATATGTTTCATACTACTTATATTTTTGATTTGCCAAATATTCTGCTAAACGATTTATACTTCTCTGATACTTCCTGAAGTAGGGAAGTAGTGACGTAGGGAAGTAGGGACGTAGCCATAGCAGTCTCCAGAAAAGTATTTTTGAAAATTTTCAATTTGAAAGTAACTAAGTCTATAGCATGTAAATGAACAAAAGATTCAAACAATTATCAAATACTGCTCTTTATTCTTGTCCAGCAACACAATTCAATGCACATGTTAATATTACAAACGTGCTCAGAAACATAAACATCTGCTTGGAGGATGCGCATTTGCACAATTTTACAGTTGAAATGGAATAAAGGCATAAAAGTTAATATTTTTGTCTTCAAGTGAAATTAATAATTTTTGTTTGGAAACTTTAACGTACAAAAAACTATAACACTTTTTCAAACCTCGAAAACTCTAAGAAACAGAAATGCTTATAATAAATCTAGTATTTAGAGTTCAATTATCTGGCATTACTAAAACTGAATATGCAGGTTTATCAGATTTAAATTTAACTATGTCAGTAGAAAATTCAATCTCTGCTTTGTTGAGATATTTTGAAAATAGAATGATGTCTTCCAGACGAATGAAGCTGATTCGTTTGCACGTATTTGTGTGTCGAATATGAAGTTTCCTGGATAAAAGTTTAGAGATTTTGACAGATGTACTTCTCCAGTTGGTATGGTAGAATGACTTCTAAATTCAATGTTGCCCCCTCTCAATACAACCATCAACTTTCGGCCATACTAAAACAAGGTTAAAATAGTCTTTATATCCTTTACAGGTAGACATATATTCATGTTGTATGCACCTTATCTTATAAGCATTAATCTCTTACCATACATTAACACCACCCAAATGTGAAAATAACCACACATCAGAGTGAACACACATATATTCTTTCTGATAAAAGTAATACATAGCTGAAATTTTCTCCTTAAAGAAATTTGGTTTCACCACAGTATAACGCACTTAACTAGCTGCAAGTATTTACAATGACAGCAAATAATGTCAAGGAAACTTATTTGAGAAAGCCATATTATGAGAATAGCCTGGTCTTTAGGAACATAAACATTCTATGGCAGCAAATCAAGCAAGATAGTGTAAAATCACACTTTAACATGAACCCAACGTATCTGAGATAGGAGACCTATCATTATGACTATATGAATAACTTTGACAGATTAGATGAAATGACCCCTACCACCTTTAAGTACATTATATTCATCGTTCAAAGAGAGTATTATTTCACAAGAAGACTATGCATATGTTAATGATGTAATGAAGCATTTCAATCTACAGACCCTAGGAGACATACATGACTACTATGTAAAAAAAGGATGCATTATTATTGAGTGATATATTTGAAGAGTTTAGAAATGTATTTATACAGAATTACAAACTGGATCACGTACAATATTACAGTGCACCAAGTTTAGTACAATATTAATCTTTAAAAGCTAGCAGTATTAGAACTGTTAACTGAATATATATTGATGAATATAGATAGATGAACTTTATTTTCATTTTAGCCAATTGGCTATCAGCAAGTATATACATATACATTTAAGTTTGTTACAAACATTGATGTTGACATGTTTAATACATAAAAGGAAAACAAGTCTATCGAATTTACAAACATTCGATAACTACTATGATATATACTTACGTATGTATACCCACATTCCCAAACACAATCATACATGCATATATCCATTATATATGTACATCGAAGAATAAGAAAAGATATGTCATTCACTACCGTAACCTTAAATTATATACCCAGCTGGGTTTGAAATTGACTAAGATACATAGAGCCAACCTATTTAACCAGGAATCATGGCTAATGTCCTATATTGAACAAAATATTCAATTAAGTACAAAATACACAAATGAGTTTGAAAAGAACTTCAAATTGATGAATAATGCTTTGTTTGGTAAGCAGATGGAAAATTTAATAAAGAGAACTAAAGTAAAAATATATGCAGATGGGAACAAATTCTCTTAATACCAGAAACACATTAAGATTATCAAAACCTTGTATGGTGGAGTCTGTATTCTGAAGTTAAATAAATCAGTAGGCATTATTTCTACTAAAATAAGATCAGGAGTAAGTATGGAGATCGTATCATACTAAATTATATAGATACGGATTCATACTGGCTAACTTTTAAAACTGAACATTTCTAAGAGGATATGAAACAGAGCATAAATTGGTAAGATACCAGTGATTATCCAAGATATAACATATATGCCATACCATTAGTAGTATGTTGCAGGCTTGTTCCCATCCAGGACTTCTGTAAACTCTACTCTTTTAGGACAGACAAAGAAGAAAAGAAGTTTTGCAAGGGAATTAAAAAGTCGGTGATAGAAAATAATTTAAAGACTAAAATGAATAGAAATTGTCTGTTTGATTACAAGATCAATTATCAAAGTATGATACTACATGCATGGTTTACTGAATGTGACAGTGAATACGGTTGCAGTATCTACCCATGAAGATAAACGTTGTATAAGTGGATAATATAGATACACGTTGTATAGTGGATACTATAGATACACGTTGTATAGTGGATACTATAGATACACGTTGTATAGTGGATACTATAGATACACGTTGTATAGTGGATAATATAGATACACGTTGTATAGTGGATAATAGTGATACACATTGTATAGTGGATAATATAGATACACGTTGTATAGTGGATAATATAGATACACGTTGTATAGTGGATAATATAGATATACGTGGTATAGTGGATAATATAGATACACGTTGTATAGTGGATAATATAGATACACGTTGTATAGTGGATAATATAGATATACGTGGTATAGTGGATAATATAGATACACGTTGTATAGTGGATAATATAGATACACGTTGTATAGTGGATAATATGAAGATACACGTTGTATAGTGGATAATATAGATACACGTTGTATAGTGGATAATATAGATACTCTGGTCATTTAAGATGTCAGTATTATAAAAGTACCTACGACATAAAGATATATAGATCAGACCCAAAATATAGAACTCTACGTTACGTAAATTGACAATGAACAAATATACTGGCGGGATATTTACAGAGTCTAGAACGGTGGAAATCATGGGTGCATCATTAAAATGGACTGTCTTGTCTAATGGCTAGAATTTACTAAACCCCAAGGTATCAAGAAACCACACATTGGTCACCTCATTCATTGTAGAGATAAATAAGGAATATGTTGTAACTGGAGTAATTTGAGATTGGTTGATGCAAAGGATAATGTATCGAAAGGCTCTAAATTTCAATTTATTATGGAAGCTCAAACCCAAAACATGAAAGCAGAAGAATTTACATTTAGTTTTACTCGATGAAGTATATAGTACTTCATGCTTCAAAATATCTTTATCTGCAACTTTTGTATGAAAATGGATATTGTAGTCTCATTGTTTATCTTCTTCTGCTTTAACGTTGCAATTATTTCTTCTTTCATTTTTTGATTGTATCACATT
This sequence comes from Margaritifera margaritifera, assembly GCA_029931535.1. NCBI lineage: Eukaryota > Metazoa > Mollusca > Bivalvia > Unionida > Margaritiferidae > Margaritifera > Margaritifera margaritifera. The sequence goes on along the minus strand of JAQPZY010001639.1, from coordinate 4,952,585 downwards.
ATTTTCATCGAATACTCTTTCCATTGTTTTTATATCCTTGCTATTGAAAACAGCGAGGAATCTTGTGTTATCAAGAATATTCTTGACGACTGAATTATACTTTTGTATGATAACCCACACACTTCTCCAATAGTGCCTGCCACTTAAATCTAACTTGCTGAGGTTGGTGGCCTTTCTTTTTTCGTCTTCGAGGTTCGCACAACCATATCTGAGAAAGAGTGTATATGTGCCTTGAAAGATATCTTGGAGCATATCTAATCACTTATCCAGACTGTCACCTGAGTTTAAGATGATGATTTTGTCATTTCTAAAGAACCAAGAGGAACCAGGTGGTCGAGTGGTCTAAAGCGCTCGCCTTTACGGATCACTCACACATTTCACCTCTGACCGCATGGGTTCGAGTCTTGGCTCGGCCAACGTGGGTATATGAGAAAGCTTGCCAGTAGCTTCCCGTGGGTTGATCGTTCTACCGGGGCTTTTCCAGGATTCTTCCTCCACCAAATATGCTGGCCGCCATGTATAGCTTATCATGTGCTAAAAAATGGCCATTAAACCCACAAAAACAAACAAATCTAAAGAGCCATCCTTTATTATAGGTCATATTGCAGATCATCATGTGGGATGATAATGATGATGTAATCGAAGAGTTGCTATATTCTAAATCTAGTGCAAGCTTTGTCTTTCCACAATTTGTCACACCAGATATTATCATGTTGTTACGTTCTCTTAGGTAGGTCATATTTAAATGTTATATTTAAATATCATTCAATACACAGTTTAAATCTTCAACGTTTCTGCATCTTTAACTTCTGTGTCACAAACTAATTGACAAGTATTACCCTTGTATTGAATAAATTCTTATCACATTCATTGGTTAACATTGAGCTCGTGTCTGTTCATAATTAGTTTGATGAATGTTTCAATATCACACATAGTGAAAATGTTGTCCAAGATGAAGGGATAATTTATAGATTAGTCCCCATATTTGTTTTATATGCAAAAATATTTCCAAAACTCTTCTGACATTCTTTACCTGTTTATATGTTGTAGTGTGTTAAGTATTTCGAAGGTCAATTTTTAATCCTTGATACTAGCATAAAAAATTAAACTGGGCACACTTTGCTCTATCTCCCTTATTATGTTATTAGGACGTTGTTTAATCTCTAATTATTTAATTACAAATATTCATGTGAATAACATTATTGCTGATTCGAGAAACATTCTTCTTCTTCTAATTTGTCGTTTTGAAACCACATGATAAGCATTATTGTCCTTCTTCTTCGTCTTCTTCTGCGAGGAAGTTCTTTCAGCACGCATAACATCCACAATTGAGATGACCAACATAAAAATCACAGACTACTTAAAATCACAAGAAGTAGGATTGCCAGTGTATTAAAGGACAGTTTCAAATCTGGTTCAACATTGAACTTATTGTCGTTCCATCCATGGAGCTTTTTCGAAGATGGTTGAACTTTACAAAGACAGAAGGCGGTAGAAATGGTGATAAATTAGACATTGGTCTTTTCACACTTTGTTCATCCTTTGGCTTTCCAGATCCTGATCAAGGAAAAAGATGTCATCACTGGACGATTCTGAAATGCACGAGGGTAAGAGAAAATAGAATAAAGAATACAACGATTCTATCAGAGCAAGATATAACTGAGCATGATAAGAACATTGAAGATTTTAAAATAACAAACTCTAATATAACGGAGGTTTTGCGTCAGGTTTTCAAGTAAGTATTACGTTTTTCACCGTCTTTCTAAGGTAGTAGATTTTTCACGGACACTGACGATGTAGTGGACCGCTATGCACACAGCTATAGCATTTAGAATTACAAATGTAATTGGTACTAATGAACTTATCACGAGGAAGGTAGTTGTTGCACATTTGATATTTATGAAAATGACAACCTTTGGGAAGTACACCAGGATGTAAGTCGAAAATATGCGAAGTCTTAGGATTTTTCAAATTATTCTATCCCTTCCACTTCCGCATTCCCACTCAGACTTATATTTGAGAGTTATAAAACTAGCACTTAAAGCAGACCAAGATATGCCTAATTTAAATGATACGAATCCTGTGAAATACAGTTGAATACAATTAAAGGTCATATATCTTCCTTGAGTTATCTTTGCAAAGATTATAGATTGTCAACTGAAAGGAAGTTTTTCACCACCGTTTACAGCTATGACGATAACAGGAGTTAAAAATTGGGATATTATGGCCAATCAAGCATTTACAAACAATGCACATGTTCTCATTATTTGTTTGTCTTCCATTTATTCAACTATTTCTTATCTAATGCTCTACCAGCTATCTCCTTGTGAGTTCCTTTGATTATGGTCTAAGGCGCTCGCCTTTACAGATCACTGACATCTCACTTCTGTCTGCGTGGGTTCGAGTCTCTGCTCGGCTAACGTGGACATTTGAGAAAGCTTGCCAGTAGTCGGTGGTTCTTCCCGGGTTCTTCCTTCACCAAATATACTGGCCGCCATGTATAGCCTTTCATGTACTGAAAAATGGTGTTAAACCCACAAAACACAAATACGCCTTTGATTATGCTAATTCTAAAACCGTGTTTGTATTCATCAGTCTCAGGAGTGAGATTAACGTCTACAAATCCTAATACCTCTTCCAATTTCTTGTCCATATAAATAACTTAAAATGACAGAAGGAGATAGACCATTTGAAGATTTTGAAATTTATGGAAAGCCCAAGCACGTTTGATTCAGAAGCTTCTGAAATTATTACAGATGAATCTTTCAGGTCTGATATAGAGTGTAGTTCAATGTCAAATTTATCTGATGAAACACACACATACTACAATTGCAAAGATTAATCATTCGTACTATCAAAACTAATTCCACAAGAATGTGATTTATCACCATTATAAAATATATCAATAGAGGGGAAAATGGTAAAACATCATTAGTACCTACGGTATTGTGTATATTACAGAACAAAGATAAATATGTCATTCATTATCGTACCTGAATCTTTATCGGCAGTTATGTCTCAGACTAAAAAAGATACAAAGAGTACCATATGTACTCGCGTATAAGTCGGGTAAAAATGCAAACAACATAGAGCCTGATCTGCCTTCGCATAATGCGCCGGCAGATCAGGGTCTATGTTGTTTGTTCTACTGATTAGTCCTTATAAACTGCATAGACCCAGATCTGCCAGCGCATTATGCGGCGGCAGATCTAGGTCTATGCAGTTTGCAGTTGCCCGAATTATACGCGAGTATAGATAGTAATAATATTCAATCAACAAGTATAGCTAAAATCCTATATAGAATTAATACAAGCCTGATATAAAAAACTGATCACTTTGAAAAAGATATTTTAAAACCCATGAATAATTGTGTGTTCTCGAATCAGATGGAAAACATCTGTAAGACAACTGTGGTCAAAATATGCACTGATGATAATACTTCTTTTAAGGTGAAAAAAAAAGAAAAAAGAAGACCCCCCCCCTTAAAAAACCCAAACCAAACAAAACAAAGATATATCAAATGGAGCAATCACAGATAAAGATCTATCACTTGCAAGACAAATAATCATAGATAAAGACTTGGTGTTACATAATTGAAGAATAAGAAAATTTAATTAATCTAACCAATTTATAGAGGTCTTACTTTCTTAGAACTGAGCAAGTGGCTAATGTATCAATTCTACCCCAACAAGGGGAAAATATGCTGATACAATGAGGTTGCAAATGACATGCAGATTCGTTATACATTCATGTTGATACATATTTTTTCACAATGATATGAAGAATATCATCTAGGCTTATGTCATAAAGAAATGTGAAGGAAGTCAGAATATTCGGTTTGCCTCAAATAAATAAGAACGTTCCAGATCTTTCCTAAGATAATTTATGTGGTATACCTATACACAAATTGTGTGATCTTAGAACTAAACTCTATTCATTTAGAACTGATCATAACGAGAAAATGGTATGCAAAGGTATCACGAAATGCATGATCAGAAAGTGTCTCAAATTTAATATGTACATGAAGTTCCTTTTCAATCAAACTCTAATTTGCCAAAAGATGAATTTAGCAAGATCGTACAACCATGAGATATACAATATTACGGTAAATATGGTTGCATTTGATTTGATGATAAACGTTCTCTAGTCGACAAAATAAGCACATTTCCTTATAGTTACTCTACAACCTTGTAGTCAAACGATAATTGAAGAAGAATAAGCAGTTTGTTTCTTTGGTTCAATTTGAGAGTTTCTACTATCTCTTTCTTCATACAATCAGGGTCCACATAGTTTTCTTCAAATATGCCATCTAATGATTTCTTGTCCTTCGAATAGAAGACAAGTTAAAACCTTTTATTTTCTCTCAAATCTTTCACTATCAAGTTGTATATTTGCACATTTACTCGCGCATGTATTACGTACCAATGAATGCTAAATTGGTTACATTAGTTGCCTTCTTTCTTGCCTCTTTTAAATTAACACAGTCGTCTATCAAAAACAAAGTATTAGTGCCCTGGAAAACATCACTCAGTAATTTCAACCACAAATTTAATATATTGCTAGGACCCAATACAATTACATTGTCATCCATAAATAACCATTTCCTGCTGGAGGACTTGTTGTACATAAATGTTGAACAGACGATGACAATGTAGCCTGTATTCCGTTATAGACTTTGTATTTGCACAGTTTGCAATACTATATATAGTCATGCTATGAAGTTTGCAATACCATATATAGTCATGCTATGAAGTTTGCAATACCATATATAGTCATGCTATGAAGTTTGCAATACCATATATAGTCATGCTATGAAGTTTGCAATACCATATATAGTCATGCTATGAAGTTTGCAATACCATATATAGTCATGCTATGAAGATCGTTCAGATACATCATTTATGTCAGCTAAAAGTTATATGTCAGTATCGAAACAGACGTTAAGTTATCTTCCTATTGTAAAATAGGTATTTGCCATCTAATTGTTGATTTTACGTAATCAAAAAACCTCTCCTATATTAATTGATTTTGGTTTAGTTTATGGTAATTTATTGTTTTTGTGTGTTTGAGGATGTTATAGATGTGTTTAACTCTTACTTGGAAAATATCTCCTCTAAGAAGAATTAATAGTTTATGTTATGGTTGTTGTATTTACTTTGCATGAATTAGCAACTAATTAAAATACCTTTATGACCAGATCAATATTCTTTCTGTTTATTTCATTGCCATTTCACCTGTTCAGTGTCTCGTACACTACTTTATAGTCTTTGATATTGGAGTTGTATTTCAGCGTTTTATAAATGTAGTCGAAATAAACTTCGGATTCTGTTATGATATCCATTTTCATTGCATCAGTAATATCTATCTTTGTTTCAGGCAAGTATTGCTTGGATAATAGACGTCTCATTACATTTCTCAGATGGATCAATATATTGTTGACCTGTGATGATTCTGTGATTCTGTTATAGTTTGTCTTCCTTTTTGTTCTGTAATGGACCTATCCAAAAGTTGCTCTAAGCCCCGCCGACGCTGATTTGCAGAAGAAGATATATTCTAGTGCACTAAAAATATAACATTTTACAGACTTATCATCGAAACTAAATGAAACTCGTGAGCAAAATGTGCTCACAATCAATGGAGTAATATCTGATATCAATGCAGTAATATCTGATATCAATGCAGTAATATATGATATCAATGCAGTAATATCTGATATATTCTGGTTCACATTTACTATATATTTCCTGTATTTTTCAGTCCATGAGATTTTTTTTATGTAACATGATGCAACTACTCACACCAAACTTAAGCTGAGAGCTCTCCTATTGGCTATAGGTAATTAGGTAAGTAGGTGCTAATCACGGTTGATTGACATGTCGCAAATGTGTATTATTTCAAAACGACAAATCACAAACGCTAATATACCTTCTTGCCTTTATCTGTCATACTTCCACAATGCCACCATCTGAAAATTCCAAATGTAATTTATATATCTATTTGAATAGATACCCTGCACAGCATTATATATATATTATTTGATCGTTTGGAATGTTTCACTTGGAGTCAAAAACAAACTACCCGTAAATATACATTTTGTGAGCTTCTATATATTTTTGTGTTTTGTTTATCTGCAGGTGCATACCTTGCCGAACGTCAGATAATTTAATACATTTATCATGTAATCCAATATCCTGTGTGCTTCTCAAATCAAGTCAGATACAATGGTGATCAGTGTAGAAATTGTTCAAACTTACATTATTGGCCTATGAGTGTTTATGTTATTCGTCAGAGAAATACTTTGTACATTGTGTAAACTTTTCTATTATTTTATATCCATGGGAATAAAACATGTTTGGTTATCCTTCGATGATCCTTTCTATCGCTGGATTTAAAACATTTCTAGATCAGTTTCTCTGGGTTTTATTTTATACAGTATCCTCCTTTAAACTCATTTTTCGTGCAAGAAATATAAAATGTGTTAAAGTTGTATTAGCTCTCAAAACCCACCCACCCACCCTCTCTATCTGGTGATGTAGTAGTAAAACCCACCCACCCACCCTCTCTCTCTGGTGATGTAGTAGTAAAACCCACCCTCTCTCTCTGGTGATGTAGTAGTAAAACCCACCCACCCTCTCTCTCTCTGGTGATGTAGTAGTAAAACCCACCCACCCTCTCTCTCTGGTGATGTAGTAGTAAAAGAAAGGAATTCCATATCTATACTTGTCATTTATCGATTGATCGATTGAATCTGAAGCAATCATATTGTACTTGAGACAAATATTTTCTACTTCGTAGTCCTGGTTGCTGCCTTCTATAACTTCCAAGCATTTCCAATATAAGGAATACAGCGATATTAATTCATTTTAAAAAGTATGACTCAAAATCATTATTAGTTTTTTGTCTCAGACTAATATTGAGCTCTATGTAAGATTTAAGCCACGGTTGCTGTCTTAAAGCTTCAAGTTTCTGTAATGTATCACATACTCGTTTCTGTTTTACAATGTACACAATAGTCTTGGTACAGTTATTGTGTACCCTTGTATTCGTCAACGAAGTTCTTTTGCAAGGGAGATGAACAAGTATCGTCTCATACAAAATTGTTCTGGTGCTGAAGGGTAGTTCATAAAAGGATCATGCAGATGTGGTGAAATCCCAAATCTAATTATAATATGCAACTATTATCACTATTATCAAGTATTCCAAATAGATTTGATTCTATCCATCTAATTGGATGACCTAAATTTATTTTCCGGTATGTATCGGTTCATCCACGATCCACAACGATTCGTGGTTTCGATGTATGTGATACATGATTTTGGTTTTGACTCATTATTTCTATCCTGAAATCTTGATGTAATATACTAATTCCGCAAAGAATTCCACTTTCAGTCATCAAACACATGTAGTCTGTCAAAAGTTATAATTTGACACCCGATATCACCAAACTCGCATCAGGAGCTAACCGTTGTGCTCTGTAATAGTGAGCAAGATCTAATTTATAGTTTGTCATACAGACATTCCTGAGTTATTAAAAAAATGACAAGCAACATTAAGTTATCTTTATTCTCCCAATAGTCGTGTAGATCGCCTAATGTTTGAAAATTGAAATTGAGACATCACACCATGTACATACTGGTAATTGTCATTGGATAAGTTTTCTTTGTGTGGTATTGCTGTTTCATTTAAGCTTTTCAAAACTATTCATGTATTTGTATGAGTAAACGTCTCTTCGTAAAAAACAAAAAGTCATATCTCTAAACTTTTTCAGCGTTTCTGTAAATGTTTCATTACATAAATCTTTAGGCAGCTGCTCTATAGATTGTCCCATGGATTCATAACTATCCACAATCATAATTGTCCTTTTAAAACTTATTTCGTTACAATCCTATATGAATTTGTCAACTGCGAAATCCTAGCTCAGTGAAATATATATCTTCTCCTTATTTGGTATAAGTTTTGCCTGTTCATCTGGGATCATATTTTATACAAGCGTCTAGATGAATAAGTGACTGTCATAAACCGACAAGTTGTGAATGAACACTTTAATGTATTTTGGATATCTTAAATACAAATTGCAGTTGCTATGAGCAGAATCTATATACATCATAGTTACGCGATCATAGTCGCTAATTTTGTTTTAAATACTTTTCTTTCGCAGATATGGCACGTATTTGTTGAGTTAAAATGTTCCTCATCTTTATCTGTGAATACTTTTTCGTACACTAGTTTTACGACTCTGACCAACTAGTTTTAAACACTTGAATGCAATTGTATCTCTGTAAACGATTGGTCTGTAACACTTATGACTTGACTTGAGGTACAAACAAAACCTTGATGCAAGGTGTTTAGATGTTTGCATTGTCCATTATATATTCAATTGTAGCATGACACTATTGCAATTTTTTGATACGATCATACTTTCAAAATCACAATAAACATGCCGATAATTCTTAATTTTACAACTCAGCTTTTTCCAGGCAATATATATCTGCTCTACTCAATGCACAATAAAACAATTTGTATTTGTTTCATGGACTTGATGGTATTTTTGTCTTAAAAAATATGACTGGTCCAAGGACTCTAGGTTAGTTTAGTTTTAAAATAGATATGAGTTGTCCAGAAATCTTCTCGTATCTCCTATTCGAGATTCTAAAATCAAAATTAATTTTTTTTAATGAAATGATCCAGCTCTCTGGTTCTATATATCAATGATTAGACAGACCTAATATATACTGGAGTCCAATAACTCGAGGGTAATTTTGGTTTTTAAAAACATTTTAAAAATTTAAGTGGTCCAGACATTTTTACGTGTAGGGACACTGAAATGTAAAAATAAGATTTTACCATTGTTAAGTGGTCCAGCTCTCCTTTTTTTGATACCAATGTGTATTCAGCACTAATTTATACTGTGGTGTAGGGCTTCGAGTGTATTTTTGCTTTACAAAATTTGAGTGCTCCAGAAATTGTCCTGCATAGGAATACGGGATTTTCAAATCAAAATGTAACATTTTAGTTGTCCAGCACTCTCAAATACTTCACTACTTAGTAACTTGTAATGATAAACCGTGCGGTTCATAACTAAACGAACGAATCGTTTGGTTTTGTTTACTTTGTATTGTAAAGAATTTGATCAATATGTGTAAACCAAGTGGTAACTTATTTCTGAAGATTTATAACTAGTTTAGATAAAGAGTGGGGACATGGACAGATTCTTTCACGCGTTATTAATATATAATCTAAGCCTTGCCTATTTTAAGAAAGCAAATGCAAACCAGGATAAATTTTAGAACGGTGAAAGCACATACTATGCTTTTCCGCTCCGGTTCGGAACCCAGTTTATCAGTAAAGATTGTTGCTAAAATGCTTTTACCCTGCATGTTTATTGACAATGAAAGCATTAAGCCGAATGCGAAACCATTGGAAAGTTAGGTAATTGTAGATTGTTACCCTCTCAAAGGAATGTCGACTTATTTGTGATGACGTGCTTGGGAAATAAATGCATAGTATCCTTTTTCTGTCTGTTGACATTGGAGAGTCTTGCGTTTGGCGGAGGAGGCATTGCAATTTAATCGGAATAGAGGCTTATTGTATTTTCCCGAATCACAAGTCATCAAGCAAACTCTGTATGGAAATTCAGGTTGGGACAAAATGATGGCTACTTTAAGTCAAAATTGAAGTATATAGCTAAAACCGGAACGTTATGGAACAATTCTTATGTAAAATAGTTCCATTTACAATTTCTCATTGCTACCAAGAAGCTGAAAGCTTCATCCCAATATATTAAAGTTTGCAGAGTATGCTTCTGTTGTTATAATAATAATAATAATAATATTAATAATAATAATTATTATTATTATTATTATTATTGGTTTGTAAATTACCACAACGGACTGGTAGTTAGAGTGTCTTGGACTCTAATGTCAAAAGATATGGAAAGCGTTTGATAATTTGAGGAGAATCGAGCGGTGTTGTCCTGAATAGTCGGTGATAAAAAATGACGACAAGACCATGGCCCGAGCTGTAAATTGTGACAGTGTGTGTACATCAGATGTATAAAGTAGGTTACGAAAGTCCATGGAGCAAAACCGCGGAAAGATCTATCCATCGATAGGAATATTTGAAGAAAACAAATTTACACTACCCTACCACTAAATAAACTCTTCTATGTTCGTGAATACTTTGCCGTCATATAGAGTCTGTACCATAACATATCCCACTGCTGTTTAGTGTTGTCCTTATAAAAATTCAAAGTATGAACAGTTTGGTTACCAGAATCTGATGTTAGGATCATCACATCCGTAAACAACGGATAAAGCTTTGGCGTTTTCTCTGTTCAATCTTAATCTCTCGATGAAGTTCCTACTTATGAATGCGTATAGCAATGAATGATACAGGGGTCGTATAGCAATGACCTGTTACAGGGGTCGTTTAGCAATGACTGATACAGGGGTCGTATAGCAATGACTGATACAGAGATCGTATAGCAATGACATGTTACAGGGGTCGTATAGCATTGACTGATACAGGGGTCGTAGAGCAATGACTGATACAGGGGTCGTATAGCAATGACTGATACAGGGGTCGTATAGCAATGACTGATACAGGGGTCGTATAGCAATGACTGATACAGGGGTCGTATAGCAATGACTGATACGAGGGTCGTATAGCAATGACTGATACAGGGGTCGTATAGCAATCACTGATACAGGGGTCGTATAGCAATCACTGATACAGGGGTCGCGGTAACATGGCTCAATACCGATACTCAGGTACACGACGGTTAACTCAAGCATTGTGCCGTCAGTCTGCAAATTAATTATTTGCCCGTTTTCCATTTAGGTCTATTGGGTTGGAAGGAAAAAGAAGATGGGAACTACTAATAATCTGGTCTTTACAACTGTGAGGAAAACTTGGAGAATTCCACACCCTGTAATTTATTATTAATAACAATACAGCGATCTGCTACGATTGGGAAGGGACTTGAAAAGATAGCTTATGTTCAGATGCTGCCTATTTATGATCTTCATGCTTGGTTTGCATCTAAAATGTGCAAATTACACAAATTACCGTTCTACAAGTAAAAGCAGACAAATATTTATGCAGTTCTGCAGATATATTAGTTCAGCATGTCTTCGGGTCTTTTGGGTCGGTAGTGTTCATACCAGTGATACCCTTCGAAAAAAAGGCACATTTATGAAAAATCAATACTGCTAACAGAAGCACAAACTGTTATATTTTTATTGCTTTTAAAAAAAAAGAGAATAAAGACCATCATATATCAACACTAGACAGGCAAATATGCACAAATAAAAGAGGTGTCTCTTTTCTGTTCCTTATTCATTTTTGATTTTCGTATTATTATTTATACGTCTCCGTTGACACCAAACTCAACAGATAACATTTAGGATAAGACAATTAGTTCTGAGTCCTCACAAAGTGTTCTACACGTTGTTTAACACAGGACAATTGTATGAAAATCACCACTGGAATTCTTTTTTTCACATATACACATACCAATAATGGACAGGCCCATAGGGCAGATGTACGAACATTGACACTGGATTGTGGGCAGGCACAAAGGGCTGATATATTGGAGATCAACATTGTATTTTTATTATATATATATATACACACAAGTAGAGGGCAGGCCCAAAGGGCAGATTTATTAAAGGTCAACAATGTATTTTTATGTTATATATATATATATATATATATATATATATATATATATATATATATATATATATATATATATATATATATATATATACACACCATTAGTGGGCTGGCTCAAAGGGCAGATTTATCAAGACCAACACTGTATTTTTATTATATATACACCAGTATTGGACATGAACAAAGGTCAGATTTATTGAAGACAAACACTGTACTTTTTATTATATATGCACCAGAAGTGGGCAGGCTCGAAGGGCAGATTTATCAGGACAAACACTGTATTTGTTTATTTTATAAACACCAGTAGAGGATAGACCCATAGCACATGCGTATAAAAGATCACAACAGAAACACCACATTGTTTTACGAAGGGCCAAAATGACCTCCAAAATGATTTTCAGGCAACGCTGATTTCTCTTGATCCTGTCTTAGCTTCTTTGCTTTTAGTCTTTTATATTCCAGTGAACGTTTTCCGAACTGCCTATCAAGTTCAACTCTATGTGCATCTTCTGTCTTTTGAGAAGTAACCTTTTTTAGTTATTTGTCAATCTTCCAAATTTTGTATTGTTTGCTTTATCAAGCTTCCAATTAATTACACAATGAAATTACATATATTTTGCAATGGTGAAAGAACACGAGTGCAAGACGATGAAGAGATTGCATGCAAAACGAATTACTCAGTAACAGTAGTACAATTTAAATAACATAAGAGTAATTAAAATATAAGAGAAAAATATAAATGAAATATAAAATATGCCCTAAATGCGAAAAATAAAAAGATACAGCTAAATTTAGCAGTAGTATTTGCAAACCATGTAGAAAGGAATGCGAAAAAGACTACGCCAACAAATGGCACTATAATGAATGCTAAGAAATGAGTGCCACGAAGGGAACAGTAGGATAATGAATACTATAGAAATGAGTGCCATAAGGTGAACAGTTGGGTAATGAATACTATTGAAATGAGTGCCACGAAGGGAACAGTAGGATAATGAATACTATAGAAATGAGTGCCATGAAGTGAACAGTAGGGTAATGAATACTATAGAAATGAGTGCCACGAAGGGAACAGTAGGATAATGAATACTATAGAAATGAGTGCCACGAAGGGACAGTAGGATAATGAATACTATAGAAATGAGTGCCATCAGGTGAACAGTAGGGTAATGAATACTATAGAAATGAGTGTCACGAAGGGAACAGTAGGATAATGAATACTATAGAAATGAGTGCCACGAAGGGACAGTAGGATAATGAATACTATAGAAATGAGTGCCATCAGGTGAACAGTAGGGTAATGAATACTATAGAAATGAGTGTCACGAAGGGAACAGTAGGATAATGAATACTATAGAAATGAGTGCCACGATGAGTACAGTAGGATAATGAATACTATAGAAATGAGTGTGACTATGAGAAGAGTATAATAATGAATACTATAGAAATGAGTGCCACGATGAGAACAGTAGGATAATGAATAGTATAGAAATGAGTGCCACAAGGAGAACAGTAGGATAATGAATACTATAGAAATGAGTGCCACAACGAGGAGAACAGCAGGATAATAAATTAGCAAGAAGTAGAATTTTATCTACGTTAAGAGACAACATCATATCTGAATGTGTGAGTGATAGTGATTTAGACATCGATCATGCTATTTCTTGTGTCTCTTTTGATTTATCTGATCCAATCCAGAAGGTCTGAGTGATAGTGATTTAGTCATTGATCATGCTATTTCTTGTGTCTCTGTTGATTTATCTGATCCAATCCAGAAAGTGTGAATGACGATGATTTAGACATCGATGATACTATTCCTTGTGTCTCTTTTGATTTATCTGATCTAATCCAGAAAGTTTGAATGATAGTGTTACGACTCTATGGTCTAAGAAAAATGTAACAGAAAGAAAGTGAAACCAACAAATCAAGTAAAAATCAACAAGCAATTTATTACTAGATAATTAAAATGAAAAAATCAAAAAGTCACTTACAGTAATGTGTTTTGAAATCCTAATAATCCAATAAGAATGATTGTTCTAATCACAAGTCCTAAATATAAAATGTTCCGAATTCACGGCTGTGTCCTTGAATGTTATGACGTGCTAATGGTCTCCAAAGTCCTGATGTACTAGAAATCTTTAATGTGCTGATGTCAAAATGAAGTATTCCAAAATATCTGAATATAAGTTCACATAAATTCCAAAATCATCAATTAAAAATCCAAAATCCAAAAGTTTATGAGCACTGTTATAATCCAATGAATATTTAAAATAATTCCTCTCTTAGAATTTGGAATGAATTTTCACAACTGTAATAGCTCTTTACAAGACTGATGGTAATGTCAAAACTGAATAAATGTCCACCAAACATGGTATATATAAAGATTGGTCACATGACAGAATGTTCTAGAACATGAGTCATCTTAATGGAATTTTTACTTGTAAACAAAAATCAACCTTGACCTTCAAATTGAGAAAACATATTGATCAAAACAACCTAATTCAAGGACACTAGTTAAACATGTTTTTCCTGATAACATTAAGATATAAGCAAATATTAAAGTGAAGAAACATTTATAATTTTCTAAAATATTTATAATATTATATAAACATCATACATAACACCTCCCCTCATAAAGAAAAAGAAAGATTTATGTAATAAAGCTTTCTTTTGAATATACATCTAATACTATAATAACCAAAATTACATAAGAACATGTTTTATGATACTGGACTTAATTACATCAAGCAATATTACATTTCTATGCACGTGAGAGTGCGTCTGCAATCACATTGTCTTCCTGAATCAATACTCCACCAACCCCTACATCACTTGCATCAACAGATAATTTAAATGATTGGCTAAAATTTGGTGCAGAAAGAACTGGTGCATTCTTAAGCATGGCCTTTAATTTGTCAAAAGATTCCTGACACTTGTCAGACCAATGAAATTTGGTTTTCTTACTCAATAAACTTGTCAAAGGTTCAGCAATTTTGGAAAAATTGGAACAAAATTTCCGATAATATCCAGCCATACCTAGAAATCGCATCAGTTGCTTTTTACAAATTGGAACTTGAAATTCAGAGATAGCTTTGACCTTAGCTTCTATAGGTTTAATTTGACCTTGTCCCACAATATGTCCTAAAAATGTGACACAAGCATGGCAAAACTCACTTTTGCTCAAATTAATTGTCAGATTCGCATCACTGAGTCGATCGAAGAATTTTCGAATGGTTTCCAAATGATCTTCGCAGGTGTTGTTGTAGATAATGACGTCATCGATATAAGCGTCACAATTATCAAGACCAAATGTTATCATGTTCATCAGACGTTGAAACGTTGCAGGCGAATTTTTCATTCCAAACGGCATGACTTTATATTGATAAAGTCCATCTGGAATTGCAAATGCTGAAATTTCTTTTGCCCTTTCCGTCAGTGGAATTTGCCAGAATCCTTTTAAAAGGTCAAACTTGGTGACATATTCCGCATTTCCAATTTTATCAATGCAATCGTCCATTCTTGGGATTGGAAATGAATCAGTTTTGGTGACACTGTTGACTTTTCTATAGTCAGTACACATACGGAATGTATTATCTGGCTTGGGAACAAGAATACATGGTGAACTCCAGTTGCTTTTACTTGGTTCTATGAAATCATTCTCCAGTAAATACTGAATTTCTTTCTTCAGATAGTTCTGTTTGAGAGGATTCATCCTATAAGGATGCTGTTTCACAGGCACAGAATCTACAATGTCAACGTCATGATAAATTTTACTTGTTCGTGTAGGAACATCAGGAAACAAGTGCGCATAGTCATGTAATAGCTGTTTTAGTTCATTTCTTTCCTGTTGTTGTAGATGTGAAAGTTTCTGGTCTAGGTTGTTCAATATTTCTGAATTCCGAAGATTGGTTATACCAGAGTCACTATAGTCTGATTGTATTCCATCGTTGATATATTCACTGTGTGGGACAGGTACAACTAAATTAACAGAATAATTAGCTGGGCTATCTCTGTCAAAATATTCCTTTAACATATTTATATGACAAAGTTGTTTCTGTTTCCGTCTCCCAGGAGTGTTAATGATATAATTTAAGTCATTTACTTTCTTTGCAACGGTATAAGGACCATAAAATTTAGCCTGAAGAGGATTCTGAGGTATGGGAAAGAGAGCCAGAACTTTGTCACCAGGTTTAAAACTCCTTTCCTGTGAATTTCTGTCATACCTTAATTTCATTTTTGACTGGGTATTGTGAAGATTAGTTCTTGCTACTTCACAGGCCTTTGACAACTTGTATTTGAAATCAGAAACATAATCAAGAAGATTAATCTTTGAGTCTTCATTTGAAAGAAGTTTCTCTTTCAATAATTTCAGTGGTCCACGTACAGTATGACCAAAAACTAGTTCAAAGGGGCTAAAACCCAACGACTCTTGAACTGATTCCCTAACAGCAAACAACAACAAATGAACACCCTCATCCCAATCCTTTTCTGTATCAAAGCAATATGATCGAATCATATTCTTCAAAGTTTGATGAAATCTTTCCAAAGCACCTTGAGTTTCAGGGTGATAGGCAGAAGATTTAAACTGTTGGATGCCTAATTCATGCATAACTTGTTGGAAAATTCCAGACATAAAATTTGACCCTTGATCCGACTGGACAGATTTGGGAAGGCCAACAAGTGTAAAAAACTTCACCAAAGCTTTCACAATAGTTTTAGTTTTTATATTTCTCAGAGGAATTGCTTCTGGAAATCTTGTAGATGTACACATGATGGTCAACAAGTATTGGTTGCCTGACTTGGTTTTAGGTAAAGGACCAACACAGTCTACTATTATTCTACTAAATGGTTCATCAAATGCAGGAATAGGTTGCAGATGAGCCTTAGATATCTTCTGATTGGGTTTTCCTACCATTTGACAAGTGTGACAAGATCTGCAGTATTTAGAAACATCACTTTTGAGTTTCGGCCAATAAAAATGATTCAAGATCTTGTGATAAGTCTTACGGACTCCTAAATGACCAGCCAAAGGAGTTTCATGGGCTAAATTAAAAATTTCCTGTCGATATGACTTAGGAACAACAATTTGATAGCTCACTGACCACTCGTCACCAGCGGGTACATCAGGTGGTCTCCATTTCCTCATAAGGACCCCATTTTTCACAAAGTAACACACTGGATCTTGTGTGGCTTCAGTTTCACTAATAGCCCTCTGAAACAAACAAGATATCTCGGGATCTTGCTCCTGTTCAACGATAAGGGATTGTCGTTTGTCATCCTGATTAGAACAAAGAGAATGAGTTGCCAAAAGAGGATCACTGTGATCAATACCATTTGATTGATCAATACCTGAGGAAAAAGTGACCTCATCAAAAGACTGACCAATACATGTGTCAGCTAAAGGAATAATATCCTGATCAACATCACTCTCAAGAGCTCTTTTTGCCATAGCTCTAGTAACTGCACAAGCAGGGTACAAATCAGGGATTTCAGTTTCGACAGGATCAACTTTCTGATCCAAACAAGGCTTGTCAGTTACAAGTGGATTAACCACAACCTTATCTCCAGCTAGGTCATTGCCTAGTAATAAATAAACACCCTCTATGGGTAAAGAAGTCACTGCCCCGACAGTCACAGGTCCAGAAACTAAGTCTGATGCCAAATTTACACAATGAAGAGGAACATTTACAAAGCCGCACTCTACTCCCTGAACAAGAACACTTTCACTTGAAGAAGACTCCTCAGACAAAGGCAAAGTACCTGACAATAAAAGACTCTGAGAAGCTCCAGTGTCCCTTAATATTTTAATTGGGATAGGTTTGGCAGAATCACCAATAAGTGATATAGAACCTTCTGACATGAATGGTTCATAAGCCTCCAAAATAGAATCAGACTGGGGTTTGTTTGACCCAACAAATGTATTGCTTTCAATACAAGACCGTGACCTTGACCTCGTAGAAATAAGAGCATTTGGAAAAGCTCTGTCTTTACTCTGTTGCTTATTTTTCAACTTGAAGCAATCAGAAATAACGTGGCCTTTCGTTTTACAATAAGTGCACGTAGGAAGAGATAAGGATTTCTGATCAGTCTTATCAGATGTTTGATTCCTAACAGTTGTGCTGTTGTGAAATTTGGAAGTACTCGAATGAGATTGAAATGGTTTTTTACCAGAAAACTGCTGAGACTACGACTTATTGCCAAATGAAATTTTGTGAGTCAAGGAATAATCATCAGCCATACGAGCAGCATTTTCCAAAGTTTCCACATTCTGCTCGTCAAGATAGGTTTTAACATCACTATGGATGCACCTTTTGAACTCTTCAATTAATACGAGCCGTCTGAGGTTATCATAAGCTTGATCAACTTTCTTGGCTGAGCACCACCTATCAAATAGTTGTTCTTTATCCTTTGCAAATTCGACATGAGTTTGTCCAGTTTCTTTTCTACAATTCCTAAACCTTTGTCGATATGCCTCTGGTACCAACTCATAAGCTTTCAAGATGTACTCCTTAACCACATCATAATCAGTGCTTTGTTGTACTGACAGTGAAATGTAGACTTCACGAGCTTTGCCAATTAGTACACTTTGTAATAACAAAGTCCAATGCTCTCTGGGCCATTTCAAGTTTTCAGCTATTTTCTCGAAATGAAGAAAGTATTTATCTACTTCTTTTTCCTGAAAAGGGGGTACTAACCTAATATATCTAGTAACATCAAAACCTGGACTTGTGTTTAAAGGAGTGGAGTGTGCTCTGTTTGCCAGTTCTAATTCTCTTAATTTAAATTGCATTTCCCTTTCTTCTCTTTGCATCTGCATCTGTCTCTCCTCTTTCTCTCTCTCCATCTGCATTTGCCTCTCTTCTTTCTGCATTTGTATCTGCCTCTCTTCTTTCTCTCTCTCCATCTGCCTCTCTTCTTTTTCTCTCTCTCTCTGAATCTGAAGCTTTGCTAACTCTAAATCCATCTGGTTCTTTAACTCTAATTCCCTTAATTTCCTGTCAGAACCAGATACAGGCTTACTCTTCGAACTTAAAGCACTACTATCAAAATTTCCCTTTCCTACTAAATACTGAATTAAAATAATCTTTATTTCCTGTTTTGTCAATGATACTTTTGCCTCAGATAGACTGTATTTTCTGGCAAGCTCGAGCAACTCATCCTTTCCCATGCACTCTAACCTCTCCTGGGTAGGTTTTGAAATGAAATTCTGAACATTAGATGTCATTGTAAATGCTTGTTGGTTTCACACAAAAAAATTTCGCTATTAAAAATCTTTGCCAAAGACAAAAAAAAATTCTCCGAGACAAAATCAATATGAATTTCAAAGACAATTTTAATATCTCTAATATGCTTTAAAGAAATTCAGATCCCAGAAGACGAGCCCCCAATTTCTTTTACGACTCTATGGTCTAAGAAAAATGTAACAGAAAGAAAGTGAAACCAACAAATCAGGTAAAAATCAACAAGCAATTTATTACTAGATAATTAAAATGAAAAAAATCAAAAAGTCACTTACAGTAATGTGTTTTGAAATCCTAATAATCCAATAAGAATGATTGTTCTAATCACAAGTCCTAAATATAAAATGTTCCGATTTCACGGCTGTGTCCTTGAATGTTATGATGTGCTAATGGTCTCCAAAGTCCTGATGTACTAGAAATCTTTGATGTGCTGATGTCAAAATGAAGTATTCCAAAATATCTGAATATAAGTTCACATAAATTCCAAAATCATCAATTAAAAATCCAAAATCCAAAAGTTTATGAGCACTGTTATAATCCAATGAATATTTAAAATAATTCCTCTCTTAGAATTTGGAATGAATTTTCACAACTGTAATAGCTCTTTACAAGACTGATGGTAATGTCAAAACTGAATAAATGTCCACCAAACATGGTATATATAAAGATTGGTCACATGACATAATGTTCTAGAACATGAGTCATCTTAATGGAATTTTTACTTGTAAACAAAATTCAACCTTGACCTTCAAATTGAGAAAACATATTGATCAAAACAACCTAATTCAAGGACACTAGTTAAACATGTTTTTCCTGATAACATTAAGATCTAAGCAAATATTAAAGTGAAGAAACATTTATAATTTCCTAAAATATATATAATATTATATAAACATCATACATAACAGACAGTGATTTAGACATAGATCATACAATTCCTTGTCTCTAGTTTGACTTATCGGACATAGATCATACTATTCCTTGTGTCTCTTTTGATTTGTCTGATCTAATCCAGAAAGTGTGAATGATAATGATTTGAACATAGATCATACTATTCCTTGTGTTTCTTTTGATTTATCTGATCTAATCCAGAAAGTTTGAATGATAGCGATTTAGACATAGATCATACTATTCCTTGTCTCTAGTTTGACTTATCTAACATAGATCATACTATTCCTTGTGTCTCTTTTGATTTATCTGATCTAATCCGGAAAGTGTGAATGATAATGATTTGAACATAGATTATACTATTCTTTGTCTCTAGTTTGACTTATCGGACATAGATCATACTATTCCTTGTGTCTCTTTTGATTTATCTGATGTAATCCAGAAAGTGTGAATGATAATGATTTGAACATAGATCATACTATTCCTTGCCTGTAGTTTGACTTATCTGACATAGATCATACTATTCCTTGTGTTTCTTTTGACTTATCCGATCTAAACCAGAAGGTGTGAGTAATGATGATTTAGACATAGATCATACTGTTCCTTGTGTTTCTTTTGAGTTATCCGATCTAAACCAGAAGGTGTGAGCAATTATGATTTAGACATTGATCATACTATTCCTTGTGTTTCTTTTGACTTATCCGATCTAAACTAGAAGGTGTGAGGTAATGATGATTTAGACATAGATCATACTGTTCCTTCTGCCTCCCTTATCCGATCCAAAACAACAAAGAAATGTTGCACTTGTAGAACACATATGCTACGAAGTAATAACAGATCTAACAGTGCTAAATGCGTTCGAAAAAAGATACGAAAACACAATAGAAAAGTCGAAGCTTTAAAAAATTCCAACTATATAATTGAAGAGATTTTGAAAAATAACATGTTTTGTCTGTGTTCTTTCTTCGTTGTTTTTCCTGAGAGACTTAACTACGGAAAAGATCATAGACAAATACTCCAGTTAAAATAGCAGTTGTTACAATTGCGTTCAAAGGGACCAATGCATCAATTACACATTTATTTGCCATTTATGTGGGCAAATTAGAATCATGTAATAAATATCATGGGGATTTGCCATTTATGTGGGCAAATGAGAATCATGTAATAAATATCATGGGGATTTGCCATTTATGTGGGCAAATGAGGATCATGTAATAAATATCAATTAGATTTGCCATTTATGTGTGGGCAAATGAGAACCATGTAATACATATCATGGCGATTTGCCATTTATGTGGGCAAATGAGAATCATGTAATAAATATCATGAGGATTTGCCATTGTGAACTATGGATGTAGCTCGAGTTTTAGTTTGTCATAATTGGTCAAATAATCATGCGGTGAACTTAATTACAAACTAAAACAAAATAAAACAAAACTACTACCGTTGCCCTATTATCAAGGTGGTTTGATTGAAAGTATATGCTCCATACCCAATCGTAACCGATATTGGTGACATGGCTGTTTCAGGCAGGATAAGTACCTAATGAGTATATATATATATATATATATATATATATATATATATATATATATCTATATATATATATATATATATATATAATAACTCAAAATGTGAATTTGTTTGAAAAAATTCTTAATTTAACTAATATTAAGTTATATACGATTTAATGTGCCGGCAGATCATGGTCTATGTTGTTTGTTCTACTGATTAGTCCTTACAAACTGCATAGACCCAGATCTGCCGACACATTATGCGACGGCAGATCTGGGTCAATGCAGTTTGAAGTTGATATCGGATTTTACGCGAGTATATTCGGTAATTATTATGCACATTCGCGACTCGTTGCACTTACCTATAAATCGCAAAATAATAATGGGAAGTAAATCAGTTTTGTTTAATTCACGCACAGCCATTGACGAGAATTCGGTAGAAGTATTCACTTTGTCGCAATGGCAGGCGCTGGAACTGCGTGTAGATTTCAATTTCTATTAAACGTTTATAGAATTGTATTGACCGGCGAGCGGTAAAATGTTTCAGGTTACCTTGATAATAATACTTTTCGCAAAATGTTAGCTTCTATAAGGAAGAGTTTTATTGAGTTCGGTTAAAATAGTCTCGCGTTGTATGTCATGGGAAGAGATTACTTGCCTTTCAGGTCTGACATCCTGCTTTGTAAGCTGCTCGTATCTGGCAAACACCATTGAATAGAGAAATCACTATAGCCAACAATGACCCATCATTCTTTTATGTCTTGAGTGTTTTAAAAACGCAGACTAATGACATTTTTACAATGTGAATCGCTGTTTGAAGCAAAAATCTTAAAGCAACATTGCAAAAAGTGAACACATTTGATTAATTTCGCTCCAATGTCTTCATTTTGATAGATTAATAAAATTGAGTTTACTCATTGCTGTTAAAACATGCAATACATAATATATTGACCTTAACAGGGTTAGTGATCAAAATGATTTAGGCACAGAAAGTGAAATGACGCTCACTGCAAAGACAATGAAAACAATCTTAAATTTATTCCTAGCTGGATACTTTGTAGAGAAAAGCGTCAACAACTTGGAATTTTATTATTTACTATCATTTTTCCTGTTATCAATTAAAACCTCTTAATAGTAGGGCGAAAAATGACACATCTTATGTTTCGAATACTTATATGTTGTAAGTACACTGGCAACACAAATCTACTTAGTAACAAAAAGTGATAACATAATAATAATAATGAGGACTTTGTATAGCGCCTAATCTTTACAAGCTCTAAGCGCTTTACAACATTAGATAACACCTAAAAAAACATATACAATGATATGATTACGAAAAACAAACACCATGAAATTAGAAAACAAAAACATGCTGACAATAGCTAAGGTAAGGAAACATTAAGTTTGTAAGTCTATTCTTGCAGTCGAAATAGGTGAGTTTTAAGAGCACTCTTGAATGAGATCACTGTGTCTTTGTGTCTAAGTTCAGCGGGCAATTCGTTCCACATTGCTGGGCCCTGGTATGCAAAAGAACGTTGTCCGTAGGACTTCATTTTGATAGTGGGAATAATGAGAATACGAGTGTCGGAAGAGGAGCGTAAGTACCTTGCTGGTGTGTACACATGGGTGAGGTGAGATAGGTATGTTGGACTGGTGCCAGTCAATGAAACATAGCACAGAGAACAATTTTTTGTGTTTGATTCTGGATCGAATGGGTAGCCAGTGTAGGGTACAGAGCAGGGGGGAGGTGTGCTCTGTTCGTGGTACTCTAAGAATGATCCGAGCAGCTGTGTTTTGAACTTTTTGAAGTTTCTGGAGTAGATACTGAGATGAACCAGATAGAATTGAGTTACAATAGTCCAGTCTTGAAAGTACTAAGGAACACACAAGTGTTTTAGTGGCATCAACTGAAAGATAATTGCATCGATCTATTCATCCATCCATCCATTCATCCACCCATCCATCCACCCATCCATCTATACGCACATACATATATACGTACGTACGTGCATACATACATACATACATACATACATACATACATACATACATACATACATACATACATACATACATACATACATACATACATACATACATACATACATACATACATACGTACGTACGTACATACATACATACATACATACATACATACATACATACATACATACATTACGTGCGTACGTATATGAAAGTTTATAAACATGAAATAAACTGGATTCACACACCCCCCCCCCCCCCGAGTAGTTACCGCTAGTAATAACTATACCACATTTCACTTAAATTTTAAGGAATACGCAATAAATCAATCTCTAATGATTGGATTTTATTTGATGCGTTAATTGAGAACTTTAATTGAATCGTTAATTTACAGCCGGAAACGTCCAAAAAACGTACAATTGAAAACACTGCAATTCGTGCCATTGTGACGATATATTTATTTTAGCATCATGTCAACTTAACTTTTGTTCGTAAAATACGCAAATTAAACAGAAGAAAGCTAGTACGGGGGTACAAATTTCATTTGGATTAAATATATTTGTAAATACGTAACAGTATTTAAAATAGCTACGATGGACAGCACAACTTGGCACGTTAATGGGTTGTGGGTGCTTAGCATCCTAGAAAGGATGCTGAATACCTTTACATTTTCTTCATAGTTCATCATGAAGGATGTGGGCAGTTAATGACCCTCTGGTGCTTTGACAAGCACAGCTGTTTCTTCTGGTTTCATGTTCTTGTGGCTTTGCATAACATACTCATATATTCTGATTGTTATCGGTACAACATCGGCTCTAATATGGCAGTGCTATTTTGATTTCAATGAGGTAAATGTTTGCATGTTCAGGTCTGAAAAGTCCAATCGGTTGTTCGCGGAATGTAAGACGGAGTATACAGTAACTGGTGTTGGAGATCATATGTGTGTTTGGAAAAGTTCATTGCTGAGCTTTGTACTTCTAACTCTGACTGAACTCAAGAGCAAGGTGTACAAGCGTATTAATATCGTTGCCTTTGGCAATGTCATTGGAAACCAGGAATCTTCAAATCATTTTGTCTTCTTTTGTTAGAGACGTCAAAGGCATGAGACGGTTGATCTAGTCTAAAATAGTATACCACTGGGTGAAGATTTGACTTTGATTTTGTTAAACCACACTGAAATGGCTTCTTGATAACAGTTCTGAAGCTTTGTTAATAATAAATTAACGGTATCATAAAATAGTTTGGCATGACTGGGACTCTTCTTTTCCGAATGAAATCAGCAAAATAAAATTGTGTTCGAGAGTATTTGAATTTAACCACGAGACACTGTTTTCCTGTCACTCAAGTGTCTTATTTTGTTTCCTTTTCCAAGGTTTATAAAAATAATAATTTTAAAAAGAGTGACAGAGATCAACTTGTCTTATTGTTAGTAATATTAAAAAGAGTGACAGAGATCAACTTGTCTTATTGTTAGTAATCTTAAAAAGAGTGACAGAGATCAACTTGTCTTATTGATAAAAATCTTAAAAAGAGTGACAGAGATCAACTTGTCTTATTGTTAGTAATCTTAAAAAGAGTGACAGAGATCAACTTGTCTTATTGTTAGTAATCTTAAAAAGAGTGTCAGAGATCAACTTGTCTTATTGATAGTAATCTTAAAAACAGTGACAGAGATCAACTTGTATTATTGATAGTAATCTTAAAAACAGTGCCAGAGATCAACTTGTCTTATTGATAGTAATCTTAAAAACAGTGACAGAGATCAACTTGTATTATTGATAGTAATCTTAAAAACAGTGACAGAGATCAACTTGTCTTATTGATAGTAATCTTAAAAACAGTGACAGAGATCAACTTGTCTTATTGTTAGTAATCTTAAAAACAGTGACAGAGATCAACTTGTCTTATTGTTAGTAATCTTAAAAACAGTGACAGAGATCAACTTGTCTTATTGATAGTAATCTTAAAAACAGTGACAGAGATCAACTTGTATTATTGATAGTAATCTTAAAAACAGTGACAGAGATCAACTTGTCTTATTGATAGTAATCTTAAAAACAGTGACAGAGATCAACTTGTATTATTGATAGTAATCTTAAAAACAGTGACAGAGATCAACTTGTCTTATTGATAGTAATCTTAAAAACAGTGACAGAGATCAACTTGTCTTATTGTTAGTAATCTTAAAAACAGTGACAGAGATCAACTTGTCTTATTGATAGTAATCTTAAAAACAGTGACAGAGATCAACTTGTCTTATTGATAGTAATCTTAAAAACAGTGCCAGAGATCAACTTGTATTATTGATAGTAATCTTAAAAACAGTGACAGAGATCAACTTGTCTTATTGATAGTAATCTTAAAAACAGTGACAGAGATCAACTTGTATTATTGATAGTAATCTTAAAAACAGTGACAGAGATCAACTTGTCTTATTGATAGTAATCTTAAAAACAGTGACAGAGATCAACTTGTCTTATTGATAGTAATCTTAAAAACAGTGACAGAGATCAACTTGTCTTATTGATAGTAATCTTAAAAACAGTGCCAGAGATCAACTTGTCTTATAGATTCTATGGTTAAGGCTGAGCTTTATGGAAGGTAATTAATGAAACATTACTAAACTTTCTGACAATTCGTGTTTACGACAGCGCTGTGAATGTCAACTGACCAACACTTATTACTCTACATTGTTCAGTACACTTGTGCATGCTATGATATGTCATTGTTACATTATAATAAAAGTCATTCATAGTAGACATAATTATTTGCTTCGGTAAAATGACTACTTTGTTATTATACAAAGAATGAACACAACTGTAATGATACGGTTACATATAACATGAACACAACTGTAATAATACGGTTACATATAACATGAACACAACTGTAATAATACAGTTACATATAACATGAACACAACTGTAATAATACGGTTACATATAACATGAACACAGCTGTAATAATACGGTTACATATAACAGCTATGTTTTGTATATAGGTTGTTTAGTTATAATTATAATTTCATGTATCTGCCTTGCATTTCTAAACAGTAATTTAGTGGGTTTATGGATACGATTGAGTGTTTGATTCCGCTTGCCTAGCGAGTGAGTTCTCGCGCACATCGAGTCTTTACCTTCAAACTTGTTCCTTCATTTTTAGGGGATGAGCGAATGTCCCAGTGGGTTAGGACGACAGCGTATTATAGCTATGGCAAATAAGACATCGTATTATAGCTATGGCAAATAAGACATCGTATTATAGCTCTGGCAAATAAGACAGCGTATTATAGCTATGGCAAATAAGACATCGTATTATAGCTATGGCAAATAAGACAGCGTATTATAGCTATGGCAAATAAGACAGCGTATTATAGCTATGGCAAATAAGACAGCGTATTATAGCTATGGCAAATAAGACAGCGTATTATAGCTATGGCAAATAAGACAGCGTATTATAGCTATGGCAAATAAGACATCGTATTATAGCTATGGCAAATAAGACAGCGTATTATAGCTATGGCAAATAAGACAGCGTATTATAGCTATGGCAAATAAGACAGCATATTATAGCTATGGCAAATAAGACAGCGTATTATAGCTATGGCAAATAAGACAGCGTATTATAGCTATGACAAATAAGACATCGTATTATAGCTATGGCAAATAAGACAGCGTATTATAGCTATGGCAAATAAGACATCGTATTATAGCTATGGCAAATAAGACAGCGTATTATAGCTATGGCAAATAAGACAGCGTATTATAGCTATGGCAAATAAGAACCTTAGCAATATACCAGATCATTGAGGATACAGACTGCTATGAGTAATCTTTACAAGTAGATCAGACAATAACAGCTACAATGCAAACATTTTTAACGTGACCGAGTTCAATTTTGTTAAGCATGCAAAGTTTGTGACACGGGGAGTGTGGAAGGATACTGGTTCTAGCAAAGTCATCACTCCAAACTGTGTACATTTCTTTTAAAGTAAGAAACTTTATCATAAAAAGATTTCAAAATGGCGATATGACCACGCAATCTAGTGTATCAAGTGACCAACGATAACCAGCACCATCTGCTTACGGGGCAAAAAGCGCAAAATAAAAGGTTCCACATTCCCCTTGTCACATACATTGCAGACTTAACGAAATTGACTTTAATAATATATGCATCGTAGCTTTTATTGTCTTTTTTAAAAATAAAAAAAACCCTTGCAAATATGACAAGACTTTGAAAGAGAAAGAGAGAGAGACAAACAGACAGACAGACAGACAGACAGACAGAGACAGACAGACAGAGAGTCGTTTATACACAATCTTTATTATTAAGTTAATCGGAAGGTTGTACCCGTTATAATGTTTGAAAGAGCTCATAGCAAAGTATAATTTAATTTATAAGTATGCTACTTCTTGACGTGACTCATGATTTATAACCTTGGTGTAAGATTTCGTTCGCATTCTGTGCTACAGAGATTGTAACCATAGTGGGATCTTTTATATTTTCTAATATCTATCTCCCTCTTGATATTCGGTTGTTGTTTTAATTTAGATAAACAGAGACGTATCGATGAATGGAAAAATAGATTAGAAGAAACGTAAAGAGTATGGACACGAAAGAGACGTAAAGAAGTAGTTAGGTGGCTTTATATCATGGGGTTTTTGCGTTTTTCCAACTCTTCTATTTTCTCCTGTCTTTCACAACTATTGTATTTTACAGATTCCATTTATTTGCTGAACTAAATTTACAACAGCCGAAGTAGTAGAAAAGATATCTGATGATTTTTGTTAAAAAGTATGCTTTATAGTAGATAGGTGGGTGGGTCGGTGGTGTTAAATTATTAATAGCCTAAAGAGATGACCCAGGATAAATGGCCACGTAACTACTTAAAGAGTTAAGAACAAGAAAATTGGTAATGGCTCAAGGATATTTGCAGTTTCCCTATCGCTTCAAGATAACCATGTTTTGCGTCAACGAGACAAAACACATTGACATAAACCAAACACTGAACACAAATGCTAAAGGTACAATTAACGTATCTTCCCATAATAAGACCAGGGGGAATTACTCATCATTAATATTAAGAAGAAATACAATAAGATATCTGGAGGGTGCTTTATGTTTCACAAATTGTCGTCTGGCGTTATCAACAAGCCATCAGAACATCCAAAGTGGTACTTTATTTTCAAGAATTTCTAGCAATTGTTTTTAATCCTTTCAAACGTATGAGTGATTTCAGATCGATGTCAAATTTTGCCATTCCAATGGTTGGTTCAAAAACAGCTACTTCATACACTGATTCAAGAAGTGCTGTTTTGAATCTAACTTTATTGTCCACAAATTCTCTCTGTTTTTGATGAATCGTTGTAGACTGACCTGGTAAAGTCGAGGAGATCTTCGTGCTGTACCGTAAATTTAGCAAAATGTAAATTTTTGTATTTGTCTACATCAAATACGTAATCGTTCTGCATAATTTTGATCAAGATAATTGAATTGGACCCAAGCTCCGTGACGTTAACATTTTTTTTTTATAGTATATCCAGATCGCTTAGGTATTGAAGTTTCCGATATGAGGGAATTGCTAAAATAACAACAACAATTAAGAAACTTCATACCTAAGTTCTACAAAAATTTCTTAGCACATCAGTGGCATTAGGAGAAGGCACGTGTTGTCTATTGCTTTCCCAAGACTCTCAAAACTGCACAGAATACACGAATGGAGGATTAAACCTTAGGAATAAATACAGGCCGAAGCGTCGGTTTATTTACTGCTTAAGTGCAAATAAGCAAGGAATTTTTATGACTCTTTCATACCACGAATATGCTTATACATTTTTGGAGAAGGTCATATATTGAAACTATTCCAGAAAAATCCTCATCAATTCAATAAATATACGAAATCATTATATATCAGAGCTTAAAGAAAATGTTTAATTTCGCAGAAGCCCATTTAACAGTCGCCACTTGCCTACTTCTTTGCGTATTCTCCAATCAGGGCCGTCGCAAGTTTCCGCTGGACGAAACGGCGCCCCGTTTGAGCGTCGCCTTCGGCGCCCCCCCCCCCCGCCCTGTTTATTTTTTGAATGTATTAATAGTTTTGAGAATAATAACTAAACGTAGGTATTTTAATGAAAAAGCTGTACGTTTATTTAAGTAAAATACAGAATAACAGAACATGATCCGCTAAATGGCGCCCCCCCCCCCCCGGGCTTGGCGACCCGGGCTGTCGCCCGTATCGCCTGCCCCTTACGACGGCCTGTCTTCAATAAACCATGCTCTGTACATAAGATGTTCAATAGCACTCGTTTAGCTTAGAAATATTTTATTTTTCTTGTTATCGTAACCTCTTACATGCATGAATCCGCCAATGATATTGACCTGAGTCACTTTGCTACTAGAATTATAGCTGCCAATGCCTACTTGTTTCAAAACGGGTTCTGGATAAAGTGTAATTGGATAGGAAAAGAAACAACTGAACAAACCTTTCCACACAATAAGATGAGTGCTCCTGGCAGAATTCAATGTTTACGTTGCGTTCACGTTGGGTCCACAAGAAGAATCAATAGGTCGTATTGCCGGGGGCTTGTTTTTATACTGGCCTGAGAAATCTAGAACGCTGAATTCGAAACCCTTTTTCTTCCGGGTTGAAACTCCATGGGAGATCCAATTTATTTCATTCAGCCATAAAGAAGAAAAACACAAAGGTACCAAAAGGCAATAATAATAATAATAATAATTGTAAACTTGACGTACAGACAGCTTGTAAAATATAGGTAGATATGGGAAGAAAACAATCAGCAATCAAATCCAAAGAGGAGCAATGTTACAAGCTATACGTATGCCGAGTTTACAATATAATTAGCACAGGATATACTTGTATCTAATTTGAACATTAAAATTCTAAGCCACTTCCTAATCGAGATAAAGACAAGGTGTAACGTTATTCCTAAAATAAACATCACGGTTTTCAGTTGTCCAGATTTGTCTGACAACCTACACCTCGGTCTTTTGTAATTTTGGAGTTAGGCA
This sequence comes from Margaritifera margaritifera, assembly GCA_029931535.1. Classification (NCBI taxonomy): domain Eukaryota; kingdom Metazoa; phylum Mollusca; class Bivalvia; order Unionida; family Margaritiferidae; genus Margaritifera; species Margaritifera margaritifera. Next base: position 4,922,257 of record JAQPZY010001639.1, on the reverse strand, counting down.
TACTTGTTGAGAAGTCCTGGCTATTCCTTTACACAGTCTACATTAATAAATATAAATATATACAAATAAATATATCACACAAACTCTCTCTCTCTCTCTCTCTCTCACACACACACAAATGAAGAATATACACGAGTTTTAACACGCATCAAGAAAAAGAGGCTGTTACTCAGAAATGTAATATGATACATACAATTTTACACTCAGTAGTAGGTACATGTTTAGTATTCTATAAAGTTTTAAAAACACTTTTTCTCCAACACAAACGTTTTATTATACAGCTTTATATTTGTCCATTCTTTGTATTATAAAACGCTGCTTTTGTAACTTGCATATTTTTTTTTATTGACGCACAGCGTGATCTATAAATTCGATATTTTGCAATCAGAATGAAGAAATTAATTAAATCACCAAATTTGTAATTTCCAAGAAATACATCACTTTAGGAAATCGTAAATTTTGGTATATAATTCCCAATCTACACAATATAGGATTTACAAAAGTCTTCAGTAACTGGACAATGATAAAATAAGTTTTCAATACAAAAAGTACATGTATCATCATCATTGCAATTTATGTTGTTTTTTTCTTCACACATTGATTTGCTACAATGAATTTAAACTGAAAGGCAATTAAATTTGTAGCTTTTGTGCACTTCTTAACCAAGATAAGAGATTTTTTTTCCAGTTTTGATCACTTATCTGGCACCCCAATTGTCTGGATCAAGCCTCATATTTTGGAAAAGGTTTATTTATTTTGTTATTTACCAAATCTTTATATACCAATTTTAGATTCTTTTTAGCTAAGAGCAAGTTCTTGTTCTGAATTTACATTCATAAGAGTGTTTCCCTTGTCGATGCAACTTTTCATCTTCATTTTCCAATGACAAGACATTTTTGAAATAATTGAGAAATATTCAATGTGATTATTAATGTGAGAGTTTTGACGTAGTGCTTAAAAATTTAATTATGAAACTTGGCTATCAAAGAGATGTTTGATACGTGTTATTACGTTTGACCGCCATTTTTTATAGGAATGAAAGCTATTAATATAGTTTTTTTTAAATAATATTCTGTGACAAGTATTCTTCAACTGACGAGGGCTCCTTTTTACATGTTGCTAAGGCATGGATAACATCTTGCCAAACTTTTTTACTATTACATCTATTAATCTCTGTTAATTTTGTCTCCCCCTAATTTTAATATCTGGATGCCTCCAAATGTTCGTAAAATTATTATTTTAAAACCATATTCTGCCAAAGTATTTCTTCGTTTGCAATATGGCAGTTTAATCCAAGTGACCTTCATGTATAGAATAAAAGAATGAACATGAACCATGTCCTTGCCTGCAAGCCTAAGTTAACGATGATATATCCGTGTTATTTTTCTCAGGTATTAGTCGATCAATGATTAGAAACTATTCTTGTTGTTGTTATTATTATTGTTGTTGCTGCTGTTGTTGTTAACATTTATTTTGTGCTTGGATTAAATAACATTTTGTGTATACAATGCTTTCAAATAAAGAACTTGGAAATATCTATCTAATATCTATCTATCTGCGATTTTTACGAAAACATCACATGCTGCGAATAAATGAAACCCTAAAAAATGACGTTATTTAAAAAGATGGTTGCAATATAGTTTGCTACGTTACCAAAGCAACAACACTACTACTTCTTTCTTCGTAGAAATACGTTTATATGTGCGGTCTGGCATAAGACAGCAACTACTTCTTGCTGTCAGTGATACATCTAGTTTTCTTAAAGCAAAGGTCATAACATACAATTTTGCAACTCATCATATCATGATAGAACAGTCTTCAACTTTGAAATCGTCGCTGCATATGGTTTGAACCTATGATGTACTTGAAGGTATTATTATTATTTATTTGCTGTGATTGACTGAGAATGAACACTACCAATATGGGTTTGTACCTAGGAAAATTAAAGGAGGATAGAAGCAAAGAAAAAGAACAAGACAATAAAGGGCGTGATTTGCTCAAATCTTCCACTCATGCATTCAAAAAATAGCATGTGTAATTAGATTTTTTTTCGTGCACACATTTTCCTAAACCCTGCTTTTAATATATTTATGTAAACACTGTTTTCTTTTTCATTTGGATAGAAACTGACTCATTACTTTTGTGTATATATTTAGTGAAGAAGTTCTTTCTTGATTTCTTGAAAAAAAATCTATCTATCAGTGTGTCTAGATGCAATATTAAAGACATCTTTTTTATTCTCGTTCAACCGTTTTTTTAATCATTGTGCTTTAATTATGCTTATGTGCCGTACTAGGTTTTTCTACTGGTATGACCACTGTCTAATGGTAGGATCACTGTCTAATGCAAGGACCAATGTCTAATGGTAGGACCAAATTAGCAGTCCTGACAGAGACATGTTTGTGCACCCCTGATGACACAAAATGTGCATGGAAGCGCTATTTCGATAACAGGACGTGGTATCTGGTGCCGTGAAAGATCAATTGTTAGTCGCGATCCGTCTTCCTCTCTGTATCATCAATTACAATGATTGCTGAAGACATCTGCATACGGCTAGGAATCCCCTCAAACTCGATAATTTTTAACGAAGAATTTTAGACCGTGTGACGAAATACTACGAGACAACACTTACAGCAGTCACGAGCGATTTATCCGATACGACTAATTGCTGAAAGGGATTCACCCTTTGCCTTTCATAAAAAAAAATAAAAAATAAAAACAAAATAAAAATAATAATAATAATAATAAAGTTCATAATAATAATAAAAAAGAAAACAAGTCACTGAGAGGAAACGTGTTCTTTTTCAAGACGTTGATCACCCTCAATCTATCCCAGCTAAACAAAATTTATTTAGGCTTATAAAGGCAAACATTTCTAAAGTGGCGAATCAATATTTGTAATGGTCCTTCAACATGTTCCGATATTACTTCCATTATTTTACAGATATATGCCGTCTAAGTTTCTCAATTTATAAGTGATTCAATTCCTTAAAATGCTTACATTTTTTTATTATAATATTACAATGCCAAATGTATAAGTAATACGCCCATATATTCCGACATAAATTGTGAAAGTGCTGCATACAGTTTGAAAAAGAACAGAAAATATTTTATAGTTTCTCAAAGGTCAGCTTCAGACTTCTCCTTTATAATGTGGTCACCTATACAGTGTATTTTATACAATAATATATTATTCAAATATAAATAAAATGTCAATAAAATATAATAATATCTTGAGTTAGAGATTCGAATTGTATTTCTTGACTCATACAAGACACTCTACTAAATCATATAAACTACTTCAAATGTAATTTATATTTATAAGGGAAGTTGTATTGTTGCACATTTTGGCAATGTATGCATTTTAAATTTTTTCTTGTACGAGGGACTTCATTGTTTGAAACTTCCTTAAGCATAAATAAACTCGTTAACTTGCAACAATGATTTGTATTATTTTGTGCGAGTCTGAAATATTTTAATTAAAAGTAATTTTATAAATGTATCAAAATTAAGTGTTCTTCTTTAAAGTTATAGCACTGTGTTATATATCTGCTCATTAATGTAAGAAATAAAGAAAGTAGGATGGGAACCATGCAAGATGCGTGAATGTTTCGGTTGCAATAACAATAATCTTGAGCAAAACATTCATAATATTGACGATGATAATAATGACGATAATTCCTCGCAATGGATAAAAAGGTAAATTATATCAATTAAATTTGCATCTATCAATAAGGGTCCGGAAAGAACATTTCAAGCTAAATACACGTTATAGGAAAATCCAGCGACTTCTCGACAGAAAACAAAACCGTTAGTGCCCTTGATTTCTTGCTTAAAGAGAGAAGAAGAATCTTACTGTTCTTTATCTCGGTTAGACATTATTGGTAGTTTGTCACGGAGAAATAAATTCGCTACTGACAGATGGCTGGTGATGTAGATATGCAAATGGCGAGATTTAGGAACAAAGAACTCTTATCTTCAAGATTTCCATTTCTTGAAAAACCGTCCATTCTGAAGCGGATTTAGGCCAGGCGAGCCGAGTTTGATTGACAACTTAGTCTCGCGAGCGATAGCGTGATCTTTGTGATAACTCGCGACATTTTACCGCCATCACATGTCCGGGAGAGATGCCCATGTCAAACTAAACAGATCTCTGACGAAATAAAATCGGACATCAACATAAAAGTCGCCACTGCAAGACCAGCAACGAAGGGCTCTTTGACCCAATTTGGAAATTCAACAAATCATGCAGGAACATAGGACCAAACATCGGTTGAAGAGAAGTGTTGATCTTTCTTCTTGGATATCAGAAGAAAATCAGGGTAGAAGTCCTTCTTCGGGGTCAACTATTATTATAATGAAGACAATGTTTCTATGGTGTTTATAGTTGTAAGTCAAAGTGTTCAGATTTTGCCTGTAAAAGCGGCTTTATTTGAGTGTTGTCGTTGCTAGTAACTAATACCCTATTCCATTGTTTAAAGTATTGAAATATACAATGACGGCTGTTGAAAATGTTAACTATTGCTGAAGGGAAATCGGGCATTCACTGTTCACAACGAAAAGGATGAACCTTTTGAATTTAGTGTCCAAAAGTTTACAGATGAAACAGTTCCTTGTCGATCAATTCAATTTAAAATTCCCTATCCTACAACAAAGCATTGAAGAAGATACAAATTGATGTGGAAACCATTTTAGCTCCATGAAATTTAAATTGACTTATCTTATTCTGTAAAATTTCATGAATATTATTTTACAAAAAGTTGAGCATAAAGACTATATTTCGACAAGACACGTTCCAGATTATTTCACTTCACGTCACTTGTCACCCCTTGATGGACCATACACTGGTTACATCGATAACTGTATCTTGTTAAAAAGCAAGAAAACAAAAATGTATTTGTTCCGTTGAATGAAAATGAAGTTTATTTAGACGAGAGGGACGCTGAGATTTGTTTCCCAAGCAATTTAATTCCCAATAAGTAGTAAAACATGGTTGCATTTGGAAACTTGTGCATATTCCCCATAACCCCTCGCCACCAAAAAAGACAAAAAAAAAAAAAAAAAAAATTAGAAAGACGTCACATGAGCAGATTGTCACAAAGGAAAAAATAATTTTCCAAACATTAATAAACGCCGTTCATTGTTTGATAATTTATTAAATCTTTGATTTATAAATACATTATTTTTCACTGAGCCTTGTAAGTAAATCTTACTGCTTTAAAATGTACGTATTAATCCTTCCCCATCAAATATAGTGCAATGTCCGTCTAGATTGTTTGCACCCAGCCACTGTGTATATATATATATATATATATATATATATATATATATAAATATTCAAATTTGTCATTGAAATATTTGATCTTTGGTATATACTAAAAATTTTCGCACAATGCACACCCCAATGTCTATACCACTTGCCACCCTATGGATAGGCCTGATTTTCTATAGCAAATAATTATCTGCGCTCCGTGATCCTACTTTGTGCTCCTTGTCTTGCGTACACGTAGTAATTGTGCCAAGCGGCTTTGTGTGTTAGACGCACAATGAAATTCGTTATTGCGTTTGCATCAATTTTTTTTTCACGTCACTTCATAGTGGCCTTTTTGTCACATATTGACTGTTTCTATGTCTGGTCTTAAACCCTTTAAAACTTTCCAAATTGTGTGAACTTATTTTGATGGCGAGGTATATTAAATCTACTATTCATATTGTAGTCATCCGTAGAAAGTAAGGTGCTTCTCAATTTATATAGAAAACAATTCGCCTTAAGGAAGAGTCGACTCACAGACTTCCAGCTGAATCTGAAATAATTTTACAGTATTGCTATTTGTCCAGACCAGAGCCTAGAGTAAAATATTTAGTTATTGATCTGTCACTGATACCATTTATGAATGAAATTACTCTCCGGTTAGTCTGAGCGAGTAACCAATATCAAAAGGCATTTATATACATGGACAATTTTTAGCATGCGACACTGTATTTATATGAATTTTGTTCTAGTGATTTTACATTTTGATCTCAATGTTCTCGTCTGCGAAGGAGAGGTATTCTCTATACGGGAATTTTAAACACAAGACATAATGATTGGTACAGAATTGTTGTCGTATCCTTTTAGATGGTAATACACAAAAGATGCAAGTGGTCCAGCGTCTGCATATAAAAGTTTATTTCAGCACAAATATATGCTACGATTGAGGAACCTAGGGGTATTTTTTTATTTTAAAACCAAAATATTTGTGACTTGCATATTAATATGTAAGATAGCACCAATGTATACTTCAGTCCAGTGACCTGGTGGTATTGTTTTTCTAAATATGAGTTTTCCAGAATTTAAAAAAAAAATAAAGATACAAGATTTAAAATTTGCAAAAAACAAAAAACAAACAAAGAAAAGAAAATATTGGTCTAGGTTTCTCAACATATCAACTACTGTCGTCAATACTACATTTGGCTTCATTTGTTGATTAATGTATAAGTGATTAGACAAGCTAAAGAATATTTTTCTAACCGAAAAAGACTATGTACCGTTGATCATCTCATTCGAATGACTTTTCCTTCGCTACGAAGCATAATTTCCTGTGTCATTAACTGATTTATAGTCTATAATGTCTATAATAAGGTAATTTGAAAATCTTAAAAGACAGAAAATGAGGGGAAAAAAATTAATAGCAATGCAAGAAAGAAAAAAAAAACAAAAAAAACAAAAAACAAGAATAAATCAAGAGTTAATATGTTTAGAAGAGAAAATATTCCGGTGCAAATAAAATAAACTATGCAGTTCTTACGATGAAATCATACAATTTGAATACATATATGAATATTTGTACAAAATGAGTTTTCACTTATTGTGGTTAACGTTTATGATAAGTAAATTTAGCATTTAGGGATATCTGGGATCTTCTGAATGCATGAAGTGGAAGAAACAAAGAGCGATTGTATTACAGCTTGATGAAATTTGTAGCGTTATCTAGAATCGATGTCAAAACAAGCTTTGCTTAACATGTTTTGTTTTTCAAAAATTATAGGAATTCTACCTTCCAGTGGAATTATCTGATACAGGTTCAAACAAATGTTATAACAAGTATCACCATTCACTCAATTGTTGATCAATATCATTTTCCCTATGACAACTAGCGTTGAAAGCCTCAGGCAAGTAACATTCGTGTACTCCAATATTTTTACCATCTTGGATAAAAACCTTGACCAAGTTAAGATGAATTTCAGCAGTGGAAGGAAACAGATGTTAACTAATAAAGACTTTGATTAATGGGTTGGAGGTTGAGGTCAAAACGTTCTCGTTCATCACCAATTAATGCAGGAGTTTTCTGTACGTTGATTGTCAGCACGACATGAAACATATATCCTCAGACCATTATTTCTAACTGTTGTTGGGGCAATATCTGGAGTTTGTAATCATACTAGTTTCAACGGAAGAAGAAGAAAAAGAATAAGATGGTGATGAAAATGATGAAAAACGATGACTTTGAATTCTTCCTGCCTGTAAGGTGGTGGCCGGATGAGAAATATATATTTTTCCTATGCTCGAGACATTCCTGGCAATGGCATGACGGCACCATTCTAATCGTTAACTAAGTGTTCATATCGAACCGATTCTTTTCCTACTATTGTATTTTATCTCCTTTTTGCACTTCTTTAAGAGGACAAAAGCATGCATTTACCGTTAAACGAATTGAGTCGCTATGTAAAATACATCGTCCAAAACTAGTAACTTTATGCTACACAAACCACCGACATTAAATAAATTTTCTTGCATGTTGTATCTTGATGCCACGCTTTTGAACATCAAGCTGACTGACAACACCAAAAATCAACGTTATGTCAATTCCTGTTTAATCAGCCTGTATACAACAAAGATTTCATGTCGGACATAGGGAATAACGAATTGTCAAAATTATGAATTTGCAACTTTTCGGGTCTAAAATGACAACTTTATAAAGCCACGTTTACCTTTTTAAAAAATAGTGTAGAAAAGAAGAAGACGAATGTACAAAGTTAATTATTAAGAATAGTGTAAAGAACACAAAAAAATAATTACAATCATAATTAATAAAAAAAAAAAAGGAAATTGTACGATAAAAATAAATTCTCTAGATTGCGTTAATCGTAAATTTACCGATTCGTGATTCTGTACTTCAAACATAACTCCTTATTGTACGGACTGGTTTCGGCGCATAATGTTTGCAATTTTCTGGTCTTGAAAGAGAAATTATGAAGCCAGTTTTCACTTTTAAATAAACAAAATGATGTAGAACATTACAAGATAAATGCGGAAAAGGACCAGATAAATATGATAAATAGTGTAAGGGACGCAGAGGAATAATTGGGGCAGTTCTTAAATAAGAACAACAAAATGATGAAAACACAGTTCCTGGTCTTCTTTCTTTTATGCAGTTAAAGTAATGGTAGCCTAAAATAGATCTTAATACCGTGAGACATACCTTGTTTGTTGCTTATATTATACAGTAGTTTGCTGGGACAGTTGGAAAACAGTGGTTGTTGTAGAATTATCATGACAGAGATGGTTTACATACGAAATAGACATGTTAAAGGAACAACGGTATTATGTTATACTAGTGAAACATAACTATAACTTAATATATTTTTTAGATGTTTCATCAATAAAGTAATTAAACTATTTTCCGTATATACACAACTGATTAAATGTCTCTCTTTCGTTATGACTGCAAAGTAAGTTCTGTTTTCTAGAAAGAAACAAGAGTGACTGTCCATTTTTTTTAAAATTTTTTAATCGAGCGGACTTCATATGATATATATGAGAAATATTTTGGAATTTGGTCCAGTAGGAAAATCTATTAGTATTTTCATTTTTCTGCTGATGAGTCAAGTTTTTTCAATATTCTACAAATATTTAACCCATCCAGTAACTTTCCTACTGACTATGTATCTTTCAAAAAAATGTAACGAATTTACCCCACCAATTGCCCTATCCCAACGAGAAATGTTGAATATAGTTTATGCTTGTTTCCAACAGAAGAAAAATAACTTAGCAAAGGATTTAAAAACAATCTTTGCATTTTTTGTTTTCATTGAAATAAGTCAGAATGTATATTTTGGACGATAATATCTCACTCAGGACACAATGTTTTTCGCGTGCTATCTTAATAAACTTTGACCGGTGTCTCATCTTTTATTCATTATATCAATCATACAAAACCAATTTTTTTTCATGGGCAAGCTTTTAGACAAATCACACTTAAGTGGACCGGGTTAGATTCTCAGTAGGGAAGGAATAAAAAATCTTCAAACCTGTATGATAATATTCTATATATAATTTAATTGTACATTATCACGTGTGGTCCTGCATTATCCAGGGATAATGGTGTATATGTGTAACGTCCTATGTACATGTGAATATACATGTATTCTATTGTACACTTTTTCCATGCGATTGCTGAAAATCCAGGTCAAACAAGGCCTATAAATGAGTCAATAGACGAGGATTTCCGAACAGGCAGTTCATTTGAAACGGTCTGCTATTTGTGGATTTCGCCGTCGCTCTTGCCATCATGGTTCTTAAACCTATCAACGTGATTACATCGGTGAACACGCGTGTTTTCGTTTAATTACGAGGTATATTACCACCGCCCGTGACTCTGCATAAATTATTCTGACTTTGATATCAGCAAGCAATAACTATTTGAGTTGTTTTACAAGGTTCACTACAACATCAATATATATGCTAGATTTTCTGGAAATGAGGCGTTACCCATGTATAAATTGAGATTTTAGTTTAGCATTTTTAAACCTTTTATTTACCTCCGCCTTAATCTCGAGCTTTTTCCACACGCCTTATTTTGCTTGTAATAGAAATAACACTGATAAAAGTCGTGTCACCCGTGAATAATTACAATATGATACATAAAAAATACTATATGTATATTTTGTTCTTATCTCTGTCTCTGATTTGTCCCAACCGCAAAAGCAAACAAACCCTGCAAGACGTATATGGTCTACTATCTATAGCTTTGTATTATTTTCATATCGCATGTACCAGTTTTTGTATATTTGTAATGACAATTGACGAGGGAGTGAGACTTACTCATTCGCACAGATTCATAAAACCCTTGAAAGGATGCAGGGGCGGATCTGGCGGTAGGGGCGGACGCTCCCACCCCCACCACCCGGAAAAAAAAAAAAAAAAAAAAAAAAAAAAAATTAGCGTGAAACAACCGGTACATTTCCTAGAGTAAGATTCTTCACAGTTAGATGGTTAAACTTATGCACTGGAAATGCTTCGCCCCCTGGAAGGGGGGGGGGGGGGGGGAACGTCCAACAGACTCCTCGCCTACTTGTTTACGCTACACCTAAACGATATTTGTGGATCCGCCACAGGGATATGTTACGCAGTAGTTGGATACAGAAATGGTATGCCACACGGTTAACTTAGATGGGACTTCCTTACTAAATGCTAAAAAAAGAACATTTGTAATATCTCATGGAACCAAGGACATAAATGATGAATAGTTCAAACAGTATTTTGTTATTCATTCATTTTATATACTCTGTATTAGAGGAACATGTTGACTGAATTTCATGTATTTAACAATAAAGCCAAAGAACTATGGAAATATATATCATATGAATAGTATAGAAAATCGGTATACCAATTCCTTTAATTATATCCTCTAATTAATAAAATGCAGTTACAACGACTCCCGTACTATGTGATAAACTGAAATTAATATGAAAATCACTAGAGATATACAAGTACTGATCAATTAGTGTACTTTTTGTGTTTACAACCGTTAACAGATACCAATTAACCATACTTTTAGAAGTACTACCCAGACGTCATGGAAGTATTGAAGTATTTAGAGAAGTATTGAAAATAATTTGCTGAATTTGCTGAATATAAATGGACAGGTTAGTGGAGAATATACTTAAGAGAGTGAGTGAAATATTATCTGGAAAGGTGGTTGAAATATTGGCTGAGAAAGTTGCTAATATAATGGCTGAAAAGGTGGCTAATATATTGGATGAAAAGTGCCTGACGAATTACCGTATAAACTAATATGTAATGTAACTGAACACATAACAGTTCAATAACTGTACCAATAACTGAGACCATAACTAAACCCATAAATGAACCAGTGACTTAACCTATACCTAAGGTTGTGCCCCAAAATAGTAATGTATCTACTATAGTAGTTTTAACAAATCTAAAAAGGTTAAATGTACACGTTGTGATAAAAAAGTATTGGCAACCAATATTTAGCAGAAACAAGAAAACATGCCGTAATAATGGTAATAGTGGCAAAAGTATTAATAGTGGTAAGAGTGATAATAATGGAAAAGTGGGAATAGTGATCATCATGATCATAGTGGTAATAGTGATCATGGTGGTAATAGTGGCAAGAGTGATAATAATGGAAAAATGGGAATAGTGATCATAGTGGTAATATTGGTAATAGTGATCATAGTGGTAATAGTTATCATAGTGATAATAGTGATCATAGTGGTAATAGTGGTAAGAGTGATAATAATGGAAAAGTGGGAATAGTGATCATAATGGTAATATTGGTGATAGTGATCATGGTGGTAATAGTGATCATAGTGGTAATAGTGGTAAGAGTAATAATAATATAAAAGTGGGAATTGTGGTAATAGTGGTAATATTGGGAATAGTGGTAAGAGTGGTAATAGTGATAATAGTGATCATAGTGGTAATATTGGTGATAGTGATCATAGTGGTAATAGTGATCATAGTGGTAATATTGGTGATAGTGATCATAGTGGTAATAGTGATCATAGTGGTAATATTGGTAATAGTGGTAATTTTGGGAATAGTGGGAATAGTGGTAACAGTGGTAATAGTGATCATAGTGGTAATATTGGTGATAGTGATCATAGTGGTAATAGTGATCATAGTGGTAATATTGGTAATAGTGGTAATATTGGGAATAGTGGGAATAGTGGTAACAGTGGTAATATTGGTAATATTGGTAATAGTGGGAATAGTGATCATAGTGGTAATAGTGGTAATATTGGTAATAGTGGGAATAGTGATTATAGTGGTAATATTGGTAATAGTGGTAATATTGGTAATAGTGATCGTAGTGGTAATATTGGTAATAGTGGGAATAGTGATCATAGTGGTAATATTGGTAATAGTGGTAATATTGGTAATAGTGATCGTAGTGGTAATATTGGTAATAGTGGGAATAGTGATCATAGTGGTAATATTGGTAATAGTGGTAATATTGGTAATAGTGATCGTAGTGGTAATAGTGGTAATATTGGTAATATTGGTAATAGTGATCATAGTGGTAATATTGGTAATAGTGGGAATAGTGATCATAGTGGTAATAGTAGTAATATTGGGAATAGTGGGAATAGTGATCATATTGGTAGTAGTGGTAATATTGGGAATATTGGGAATAGTGATCCTAGCGGTAATAGTGGTAATATTGGAAAAAGTGGGAATAGTAATCATAGTAGTAATAGTGGTAATAGTGATCATAGTGGGAATAGTGGTAATATTGGGAATAGCGGTAATAGTGATCATAGTGGGAATAGCGGGAATAGTGGTAATATTGGTATTAGTGGTAATTTTGGGAATAGTGGTAATAGTGATCATAGTGGTAATATTGGGAATAGTGGTAATAGTGATCATAGTGGTAATATTGGGAATAGTGGTAATAGTGATAACAGTGGTAATAGTGATCATAGTGGTAATAGTGGTAATAGTGATAATAGTGGTAATAGTGGTAATAGTGATAATAGTGATAATAGTGATCATAGTGGTAATAGTGGTAATATTGGGAATAGTGGTAACAGTGGTAATAGTGATAATAGTGGTAAGGGTGATCATAGTTGTAACAGTGATAATAGTTGTAACAGTGATAATAGTTGTAACAGATATAATAGTTGTAACAGTGATAATAGTTGTAATAGTGATAATGGTTGTAATAGTGATAATAGTGATAATAGTTGTAATAGTGATAATAGTGATAATAGTTGTAATAGTGATAATAGTGATAATAGTTGTAATAGTGATAATAGTGATAATAGTTGTAATAGTGATAATAGTGGTAATAGTGATAATAGTTATAAAAGTTATAATAGTGATTATATTTATAATAGTTATAATAGTGATATTAGTTATAATAGTGACAATAGTTGTAATAGTGATAATAGTTGTAAATGTGATAATAGTAATAATAGTGATAATAGTTTTAATAGTAATAATAGTTATAATAGTGATAATACTGATAATAGTTGTAATAGTGATAATAGTTGTAATACTGATAATAGTTGTAATAGTGATACTAGTTATAATAGTGATAATAGTTGTAATAGTGATAATGGTTGTAATAGTGATAATAGTTGTAATAGTGATAATAGTTATAATAGTGATAATAGTGGTAATAGTAATAATGGTTGTAATAGTGATAATAGTGATAATAGTGGTAATAGTAATAATGGTTGTAATAGTGATAATAGTGATAATAGTGGTAATAGTAATAATAGTTGTAATAGTGATAATAGTTATACTAGTGATAATAGTGGTAATAGTGATAATAGTTATAATAGTGGTAATAGTGATAATAGTGATAATAGTGGTAATAGTGACAATAGTGGTAATAGTGATAATAGTGGTAATAGTGATAATAGTTATAATAGTGATAATAGTGATAATAGTGATAATAGTGGTAATAGTGATAATAGTGGTAATAGTGATAATAGTGGTAATATTGGTAACAGTAGTTATAGTGATAATAGTTATACTAGTGGCAATTGTGATGAGAGTGATAACAATGGTGAAAGTAGTAATTCTAAACTAATGAAGCTGATGATTATGATGATCTTACCTATGGTAGTCGGAATGAAGTACTATATCATGTTTATTCATCATCATCAGCATCATCTACTGATAATGAGTATGCTAAGGCTTATAATGAAGGGCATATAAATAACTACCCTCATTGCAATAATTGTGTCTTAACACCTAAATCTTGGAAAGGACATAAGGATATATATGACCTATTACTGAGAAATATTTCATTTAATCATAATGGTAAAGGTGTAAAGTTAGATAGCTTTGACAGTAGATATGTTGTCATTTGCTTCAAATTGAAATATGGCATGTATATTCCATAAGTGGATGATGATGAGTATATTTTATTTGTCAAATATTAATACTTCTCGGATACTTCTCTGATACATCGGGCAGAAGAGAAAGTAAGGAAATACTTAAGAAAGTATCCAGAAAGTATTTTGAAAATAACTTATTTAAATGGATACTAGATTCAAACAATAATCAAATACTGCTCCTTGTCCTTGTTCAGCAAATGGAATACAGGCATATAAGTTAATATTTCCGTCTTCAAGTGAGATGAAAAACCCTTCTCTGGAAACTTTACCGTTCAGAACATTACACAACTTTTCAAACCTTGAAAACTCGAAAAAGCAAAAATGTTTAGAATAAATCTAGTATTTAGGGTTGAATTAACTGGCATTTCTAAAACCGAACCCACAGGTTTAAATGTATCTACGTCAGTAGAAAATTTGATCTCTGCATTGTTGAGATTTGTGGAAAATATAATTATGCCTTCAAGGTTCATGACAAATGAAGCTGAGTAGTTTGCACATATTTGTGTCAGAATATAACGTTTCCAGTATCATATTCAACATATTTTTATAAAAGCGCTTTACTACTTAAATAGATCATTCCACATAGGATTACTAAATTAGAAATAATTAAACATGTTGACATGCTACTTATATTAGAAGCGCGAGTTGCGTAGATCTCAGAACTGCATCACGTCCTCTACTGACCAAGCAAACCCAACCGATATATTCTGTCCATTGTGCCACAGGCAGTTCAGAGCACAAATTGGCCTGATCAGCCACCCGCGTACTCACAGCAACCAAACTAGTTAGTGATGTCACGGTCATCTTCGAACTCAGTCATAAGGAGATTGGCATTATTATCGCGTCATATTTGTCGAGATTGATATCACGGCAGATAAATAGATATAAACGCTCTAAGTGCCGGTGTAAGATTGAATTTTGACCCGATCGAAAATTTCAATCTTACACCGGCACCCTTTTTCCACCATATCTAAATTATATGAACATCAGTTGATCTGCAATAGATTTGAAGAGAATACAGTTGATATAATACCCAAGGAAGGTTAGCAAGTAAAGTTCATACAAGACCAACATCAACACCAACTAGAAGTTCCCTTTGTTCTATACTGTGAATTTTAAAGAATCATCAAACCCTTACAGCATTGCAATCAAGCAACAACTATTTCATGGACACTTGATAAAGCTAAACATATTCCCTCAGGATTCTGTCTCTAAATCAAAGCCATACACAAGTAATATCCTCATATAGTCTACAGAGGTAACGACTGCATTGAAAAGTTAGCTGAATGTCTCCAAAAGGTTGTAGAGTTGGTATGTGAAGGAAGTAGGAATGATGCTTACATGATATTTTGAGAATTTGAATAAAAGCGCTTCGATGATACAAATACATGTCACATTTGTGAAAAGCAATTAGACGCTACAAAACGTTAGGGATCCACCAGAATAAGAAACGAAACATAAAGATGTACGATACAAGTGCTTATCCGAGAGATAACAAATATGCCATCCCAATATTAAATAAGAAGTTCCAGACTTGTTTAAAAACGAGATGCGTGGTATTCGTATCCAGAAAATATGTTGGTTACGTTTTAAAATCTATTCTTTCAGGCCAGACAAAGAGGAAAAGAAAATCTGCAAATTAGTCATAATGTCAGTAATACAAAGAATTTAAAGATTGAGATGTAAAGAAATAGTCTGTTTGATTACAAGGTGAATTATCAAAGTATGAATTTAATTCGTTCATACAAGTGTGAATTATTTAATGTAACAGTGAATAAAGGTAACATTTTCTGCCTTTGTGTTAAGCGTTATTTAGTGAATAATATAAATACCTTACTCTTTGGTCATTTTAAATGTCAGAGTATTACAAACGTTCCTATCATTTAAGCTGATATGGATCAGGTCCAAAATATAGAAACTTATGTAAATCGAGAATGAAAAAATATATTGGTGGGATATCTAGAGATTCTATAACGTTGAAAATCATAGGTGTGCCATTAATTAACTTTCCTGTTAAATGATTTGAGTTAACAAAATCCCCAAGGTATAAAGAAACAACACATTGATCACATCATTCCTTGTAGTGCTTTTGATCTCTCAAACAGAGATGAACCATGCATGTGTTTTAACTGGCATAATTTTACATTGATTGAAACTAAATAAAATTTATCTAAGGCTCTAAATTGCTATCTATTAAAGAGATTCAAATACAAAAAAAGAAAGCGAAATAATTTGAAATAGTATATAAACATGTTACGTCTAGGGGTTAGAAATAGTAACAAAAGAAAGAACGACTCAAACAAGCTTTTACAATTTCTAAAATATAAATTTAATTTCTTAAAATATTAAATATTTCAAACAAACAAAGTGAAAGAATTAAAAATAACTTACAGTTTAGAAATTCCTAAATAATCCTAAATGTCCTATCGAATTTTGATAATCCGGAAGTTAATCCAAAGTATACCGAATGAAGTCACTAAAGTGTTGATGTGCCACAAGAACCACAGTTTTAAAACCAAATGTTATTAATCCCAGGTAAACTCCTGCGAATGTAGATTATTGTTAAGTTCCTTGAAGAATAGTACTTAAATCCAAAATGTACTATGTAGATAATAGATTTTCACCAGCTGATTTTACAAACAATAATAATCTTCTTCAATTACCTTATGATTCTGGAGAACTGCATAGAATGAAGATTCAGTGGTTATGTTGGCATATATAGTCTCTTACGGCGTAAAAGAGAATTTAACTTCTAATACTGCGACTTAGAATGTGTTCTGTAAACAACCTTCTTTGACCAATCAGAAACTAGGTCGCGCATGATACTGTTAAAAGTGCCTTCGCACTACAATAAAAATACCTTATTTCAAATCAACATGATGTTGACATAGGATTCAAGGTCATAAATCTGCACGCGCTACCATGAAATTTCACCATTGTGGGTTAAGCTGATCGACATAATTATTGATTTTCCCAGGACTTAACATGACTCATGTAAACATGTTAAGGTTCATTTGTACTTTAAGAATAGCATATGCCACTCAACTAAGGAATTATAATACAATGATTATAAACACAAATGAAAACTATTATAATTTAAAGATAATACATAATGCCGTAACACACATACTAACGCTTTGCTCAATGGGCTAATATATTCTCTAGAGACTTCATACTTCATGATGTTTGGAAAATACTTACTACACTCGTGAAGTCTTCCTCAAAGTATTTTGCCTTTAATAAATATTATATATATATATATATATATATATATATATATATATATATATATATATATATATATATATATATATATATATTTCTACTACCCTGTAATCAATTGGATATTGTAGTTTCGTCAATAATATGTTTCTCTTGTTCTGATTTAACGTTGCAAGTATTTCTGCTTTCATTTCTGATGGTATCATAGTTTCATCCGATACACTTTCCATTGCTTTCTTATCCTTGTCATAAAAGACAGGGAAGAATTTTGTGTTATCCATACAATTCTCTGATTATTGAATTATACTTTTGTACGGTAAGCCGAAAGACACATCTCCTATACAGCATGCCTCTAAAAGCTAACTTGGCTAGGTTGGTTGTAATTTTCTTCAAGAGTCACACAATCATCTATGAGAACGAATGTATTCGTGCCTTGAAAGATATCTATGACAAGTCTTACCACATATCCAGTTTGTAACCTGGGTCTATAATGAGGACTTGGTCATCTCTAGGAGCCACCTTTTATTATAGGTCCTATTGTAGATGAATGTGGGATTGGTGATGATGATGATGATGATGATGATGATGATGATGATGATGATGATGATGATGATGACATTAAAGGAGTTGCTACATTAATTGTCTGGCAAATCTAGTGTAAACTTTGTCTTTCCAAAATTTATCACATCAGATTGGATCATGTTGCGTGGTTTTCTCATGTCAATAAGATATACAATGCGTAGATTAAACCCTTGTCTACATTGTCTTCTTCTATGACACAAACTGATTTACTAGTATTGACCTTGTATTGAAGAAATTCTCCCAGACAAATTAGTTCAAATTTAGTTTGTCTCTGTTCATAGTTGGTTTGATGGATGTTGCAATATCACACATAGTGAAAATCTTATCCAGTGTGAGGGGACACTTTTTAGATTTGGTATGCAAAAATGCAATGAATGATTTAAATATTTCCATAACCTTTATGACATTCTTCACCCCTTTACCTTGTAGGGTGTAAAGTATTTATAAGGTCAATTTGTAATCCTTGCAACTATGTTGCTTCGTTTTATATTCCTCTGTTGTTCGTTGAAAAAGTACTTAGTAGCTTCTATGAATTGTTGTGTTAGCATATAACCTTGGGAATATAACATGTTTGTTAAAACCGTCAATAGTTACCATTATCTTATGTATGGCTGGGTTGAAATATAACCTGTATCTGCCTGATTTGTCTTACACAATATGAGTATACCTTTAAGACTCATGAGTAGGAAATCTAATATCAGACAGAGTTGTGTTTGCACCCACATCAATGATTATCTCTCCCTTGATGTGGTTGTAAAAGAAGGGTATACCATTTTTGTACTTATCGTTAATAGCCTGGGTCATCATTTCAGATGTGATGGTATCATAGTTTAGACAAATGTTTTCTGAATCATAATCCTTGTTTGCACCTTCTATAGCTTCTGATGCTTTGGGAAGAGTTATGGTCAATCTCAAATCTTGAGATAGAAAAGTATGTAGAGAAGCAGGATCTGTAAGTATGTGTGTCAAGTGGTCTGTAAGTATGTGTGTCAAGTGGTATGCGAAATCGTTTTCCATACACTACATATTTAACAACCAGTAGTCTGTTCGTTTCCGGCTACACTTCTTAACTTTCTCAGTTTCTCATGTATGATACACTGATTGGTAGCCGTAAATCTTTATAGGACATGAACATGTTGTAATCATTCAGCTCAAATATATCATCACTACCATGGGAGATGGCTATGTCTTCGTCAAACATTCTTCCAATTTTGTTAACTTCGAAGTTGTTTACATCTTCTTTAGCTGTAAAAACTACCTGAAGGAATTTACATATTAGGTTCCAATCTAGGAACGATTACTTGGAAGTTTTGTTTAGGTTTAATAGTATTTGGAGTGTGTGTGATGCAACGATGTGTGGGATTTAAAGCTTTCACACCTTTCGGTATTTTCTCTGGTTTATTAGGAGTTATGAATTTGCTATATCTCGCCATTTAAGTATAACAAATACTTATACTTACTACCCAAATACGTCCCTACTTTCCATTGTATACTTCCTTACTTCGCGATGTATAGAGAAGTAGCCAATAATATTTTGAAATTTTAAGAATTTGATACTCTGATACCTACACAAATTTACATCCAATCTATACACCCATAACAGCAACTACACAAATTTACATCCAATCTATACACCCATAACAGAAACTACACAAATTTACATCCAATATATACACCCATTACAGCAACTACACAAATTTACATCCAATATATACACCCATAACAGCAACTACACAAATTTACATCCAATCTATACACCCATAACAGCAACGACACAAATTTACATCCAATATATACACCCATAACAGCAACTACACAAATTTACATCCAATCTATACACCCATAACAGCAACTACACAAATTTACATCCAATCTATACACCCATAACAGCAACTACACAAATTTACATCCAATCTATACACCCATAACAGCAACTACACAAATTTACATCCAATCTATACACCCAAAACAGCAACTACACAAATTTACATCCAATCTATACACCCAAAACAGCAACTACACAAATTTACATCCAATCTATACACCCATAACAGCAACTACACAAATTTACATCCAATCTATACACCCATAACAGCAACTACACAAATTTACATCCAATCTATACACCCATAACAGCAACTACACAAATTTACATCCAATATATACACCCATAACAGCAACTACACAAATTTACATCCAATCTATACACCCATAACAGCAACTACACAAATTTACATCCAATCTATACATCCATAACAGCAACTACACAAATTTACATCCAATCTATACACCCAAAACAGCAACTACACAAATTTACATCCAATCTATACACCCATAACAGCAACTACACAAATTTACATCCAATCTATACACCCAAAACAGCAACTACACAAATTTACATCCAATCTATACATCCAAAACAGCAACTACACAAATTTACATCCAATCTATACACCCAAAACAGCAACTACACAAATTTACATCCAATCTATACACCCAAAACAGCAACTACACAAATTTACATCCGATCTATACATCCATAACAGCAACTACACAAATTTACATCCAATCTATACACCCAAAACAGCAACTACACAAATTTACATCCAATCTATACACCCATAACAGCAACTACACAAATTTACATCCAATCTATACACCCAAAACAGCAACTACACAAATTTACATCCAATCTATACACCCAAAACAGCAACTATACAAATTTACATCCAATCTATACACCCAAAACAGCAACTACACAAATTTACATCCAATCTATACATCCATAACAGCAACTACACAAATTTACATTCAATCTATACACCCATAACAGCAACTACACAAATTTACATCCAATCTATACACCCATAACAGCAACTACACAAATTTACATCCAATCTATACACGCAAAACAGCAACTACACAAATTTACATCCAATCTATACACCCATAACAGCAACTACACAAATTTACATCCAATATATACACCCAAAACAACAACTACACAAATTTACATCCAATATATACACCCAAAACAGAAACTACACAAATTTACATCCAATATATACACCCATAACAGCAACTACACAAATTTACATCCAATAGATACATCCATAACAGCAACTACACAAATTTACATCCAATCTATACACCCATAACAGCAACTACACAAATTTACATCCAATATATACACCCAAAACAGCAACTACACAAATTTACATCCAATATACACACCAATAACAGCAACTACACAAATTTACATCCAATATATACACCCAAAACAGCAACTACACAAATTTACATCCAATCTATACACCCATAACAGCAACTACACAAATTTACATCCAATATATACACCCATAACAGCAACTACACAAATTTACATCCAATATATACACCCAAAACAGCAACTACACAAATTTACATCCAATATATACACCCAAAACAGCAACTACACAAATTTACATCCAATCTATACACCCATAACAGCAACTACACAAATTTACATCCAATATATACACCCAAAACAGCAACTACACAAATTTACATCCAATCTATACACCCATATCAGCAACTACACAAATTTACATCCAATCTATACACCCATAACAGCAACTACACAAATTTACATCCAATCTATACACCCATAACAGCAACTACACAAATTTACATCCAATATATACACCCATAACAGCAACTACACAAATTTACATCCAATATATACACCCATAACAGCAACTACACAAATTTACATCCAATCTATACACCCATAACATCAACTACACAAATTTACATCCAATATATACACCCATAACAGCAACTACACAAATTTACATCCAATCTATACACCCATAACAGCAACTACACAAATTTACATCCAATCTATACACCCAAAACAGCAACTACACAAATTTACATCCAATATATACACCCATCACAGCAACTACACAAATTTACATCCAATCTATACACCCATCACAGCAACTACACAAATTTACATCCAATCTATACACCCATAACAGCAACTACACAAATTTACATCCAATCTATACACCCATAACAGCAACTACACAAATTTACATCCAATATATACACCCATAACAGCAACTACACAAATTTACATCCAATCTATACACCCATAACAGCAACTACACAAATTTACATCCAATATATACACCCATAACAGCAACTACACAAATTTACATCCAATATATACACCCATAACAGCAACTACACAAATTTACATCCAATATATACACCCATAACAGCACTACACAAATTTACATCCAATATATACACCCATAACAGCAACTACTCAAATTTACATCCAATATATACACCCATAACAGCAACTACACAAATTTACATCCAATATATACACCCATAACAGCAACTACACAAATTTACATCCAATATATACACCCAAAACAGCAACTACACAAATTTACATCCAATATATACACCCATAACAGCAACTACACAAATTTACATCCAATCTATACACCCATAACAGCAACTACACAAATTTACATCCAATCTATACACCCATAACAGCAACTACACAAATTTACATCCAATCTATACACCCATAACAGCAACTACACAAATTTACATCCAATATATACACGGATAACAGCAACTACACAAATTTACATCCAATAGATACATCCATAACAGCAACTACACAAATTTACATCCAATCTATACATCCATAACAGCAACTACACAAATTTACATCCAATCTATACACCCAAAACAGCAACTACACAAATTTACATCTAATATATACACCCAAAACAGCAACTACACAAATTTACATCCAATAGATACACCCATAACAGCAACTACACAAATTTACATCCAATATATACACCCAAAACAGCAACTACACAAATTTACATCCAATCTATACACCCAAAACAGCAACTACACAAATTTACATCCAATATATACACCCATAACAGAAACTATAAATATATAATGATACAAATTTACATCCAATATATACACCCAAAACAGCAACTACACAAATTTACATCCAATATATACACCCATAACACCAACTATAAATATATAATCATACAAATTTACATCCAATCTATACACCCATAACAGCAACTATAAATATATAATCATACAAATTTACATCCAATCTATACACCCATAACAGCAAATACACAAATTTACATCCAATCTATACACCCATAACAGCAACTATAAATATATAATGATACAAATTTACATCCAATCTATACACCCATAGCAGCAACTATAAATATATAATCATACAAATTTACATCCAATCTATACATCCATAACGGCAACTATAAATATATAATCATACAAATTTACATCCAATCTATACACCCATAACAGCAACTACACAAATTTACATCCAATATATACACCCATAACAGCAACTACACAAATTTACTTCCAATCTATACAGCCATAACAGCAACTATAAATATATAATGATACAAATTTACATCCAATATATACACCCAAAACAGCAACTACACAAATTTACATCCAATATATACACCCATAACAGCAACTATTAATATCTAATCATACAAATTTACATCCAATCTAGACACCCATAACACCAACTATAAATATATAATCATACAAATTTACATCCAATCTATACACCCATAACAGCAACTATAAATATATAATCATACAAATTTACATCCAATCTATACACCCATAACAGCAACTATAAATATATAATCATACAAATTTACATCCAATCTATACACCCATAACAGCAAATACACAAATTTACATCCAATCTATACACCCATAACAGCAACTATAAATATATAATGATACAAATTTACATCCAATCTATACACCCATAGCAGCAACTATAAATATATAATCATACAAATTTACATCCAATCTATACATCCATAACGGCAACTATAAATATATAATCATACAAATTTACATCCAATCTATACACCCATAACAGCAACAATAAATATATAATCATGCTTAACCGTCTCGTTGGTTGACAAGCAGAAATCACTAAGTTGTGGTTGGTTGGGTTCTCCAAATGGTATCTGGATGTGTGGTAGCATAGAGTGTAACGGTATTATCCAACTTGTTGAAGTATTGGGTTACCAAGCCTTGTTGTCTCAAGCCTTCATTGATGGTGGTCCAAACTCTTTGCTTTATTTTTATTGAAGTCTGCAGCCCTTTTTCTATTTTCTTGGAACTCTGCAGCCTTTGTTTCTCCAATTCTACCATAGATCTATTGCGTCTTTCCATTTCTGCTTTTGCATTACTGGGATCAAATAACTCAAACAATTTGTTAGCTACTTAGAATGCTAGACTCTTAGTTATTGCACCGTCAGTCATAATTGTTGCTGCTGCCATATTTATAGCTTGAACTAGCTCGCTTTTTAATAGTAACAAATTTTGATACTGTCCCCTATCTGAAATAGGAATGTTAATGTTTCTGCACGTTTATCAACACTTTCTATTGCAAAATATGAAATATTGTTCTCTTCAAGATAACATTTACTAAATTCATTTACGCTTTGATATTTTAATTTGTTTTATCTTCAGGCTCTCTAGTAATATTTAAATTGTAGGAAAGATTTATCTCACCCACCCTTAGTAATAAATATAATTCAGGATCAGGTTTTGAATTAATGTTTAAGTTGGTTTTAATTTTTAAAAATATAAAACTGATTTCTTTACATGAATGACCTAGAACTGCATATTTAATTCGGTTTGTAACTAATAAAACGTGATGGAGCGTAATCAAAACTATAAGTGATAACTATTGTTTGTGGTGTTATATTACTAGAGAATGAATATAACAAACCATATTTCTTTATATATTCATCTTTTTCAACTCTAGCATAAGAAAAGTACTGACGAGGATCTGTTATATTTCTAAATAATATAAAATAATATACAACCGGGTATTAATATGTTATCTAATTTATCAATAACTTGTTTGAAACTGTTAGCTTCGCTCTTGCTTCTCACTAACCTTTTTTGAATTCCTTCAATTTTACATTTTATTGCAATACTCTTTATTCCATTTTCTGTGTATAAATCAGTTTTAAATGGCTTTATGTTCTCTTCAATTTTTGATTTAACTGCATCAGTTGCTTCACTTAATGCTAAAGCTTTTTTATCTACTTGTTTTAATTTTTTTTCTTTCTGTTTCGGTAGGTAACGTTTGTTCAATAACAATTTTGTTTACCTAACTGATCAATACTTCCTTGAACAACACCAACATTATTAAGAATTTCTCGATCTGTACATTTGTTCAATATCAATTTTGTTTACCTAATTGATCAATGCTTCCTTGAACAACACCAAAATTATTAAGAATTTCTCGATCAGTACATTCTTTGGCATTGTTAGAACTTATTCGTTTTGCTGTCTGACTTTTTCTATTTCAGCAGTAAGTTCATTTTTATTTTAAAGTTGGTTAAGTTTGACCATTTATCAATTTTGTTTTATCACTTATGTCTTCATCGTTCTGTTTCTTCTCATCGTTTAATTCTTCCTGTAATAGCTGAAGTTGAGATTTTAGAGTATTGTTATTTTACAGAGACTTTTATTTTCCTCCATATTGCTCTCTAAGTCAGATATCTCACTGTTTTGTTCGAATGGTTGTAAGTATTACTGTATGTTTGCCATTTCTCCAGGTCTTTCTCTAATAGTTTGTAAAACCTGTCTAGCACTGGACAGAGTAGTGAATCTTCTGGTAAATAAATATTAAGGATCTGAAATCTTATTGTTGTCGTCTATTTATTTTTGTAGTTTTGATAGTTTGGTTGTATTATCATTTGAGCTTTCTTCTATAGTTGCCATTTTATTACAAACTTCTTCTCGCCATCTTTTTATATCTATCAGATTGTTATCCTCGAAAGTCTTACATATCTGTGTGTTTAAACGTCTTTGTACAAATTGCCTAGCAGCTGCAGCAATTAATTTAAAATAATCACATATATTTGTAATACGGAATTGTTTTTTTTAAGTTTAGCTCAATGTTTATTGTTTGATCTAGCGATTTGTTAATCAATACCTTGTTCTCTTCGAGTACTTTTATCTATCACAAGTTGTTTTATTTGCTCACTATGACCTTTTAATGATATTTCTCCCAGTTACTTCACGTGAAAGACATATGTAATTGGCATGCCATGAAAATCTATCACATTCCCTTCTTTATCTTTAATGGTAATATTCAGTCCAATTATCGTACATATTTGCAATTTTCTGCATGAACTGTTTGCATCATATGAAATGAAATCACTCTGAAATAGATTTTGTTAACAGGTAGGGACTCTAGTAAACTTGAATAATATTCACTGGTGGAATTCTTTGTGTGGTTTAGTTGATCAAGAAAAATTTACAAATTCTTTGGCTTAAAACAACCACACTGTATCCTATTCATTAGATGTTTGTATATGTCCTCACCGTTAAAGCTTAACAGTTTAGCATTATAGTTGTTTATGTAGACGGAGTAATTATTAGAGGGAGTAACCAATACTTTAGAGTTTTGTTTCTGACGTTTGATATATATGCTTTTATTCCTGTCATTTATGTAGTAAAATATGTTGCTTTTAAAGTCATTTGAAATGTTGTAATAACCTACGATAAAATATATTCTCTGTAAGGATATATGTAGGTTAACATCCCTATTGTCTTTAGGGTTGGAATAAAAAATATCTCTTTCTCTGTCTGATCTGTGTGTCCTTTGTGGTAATGTAGACGTTTATACCATTTTTATCTGGTGGTGATATTAGTATATTAGGTATGATAAATCTAAAAGTTTTCTTGGGTTTGCTTTTGAAAGTAGAAATGTTATCCTTTGGTCCACTAGCATTTAAGCGTTATATAATAAAATGGTCCACTAGCATTTAAGCGTTATTTAATAATATGGTCCACTAGCATTTAAGTGTTATTTAATTATTTGGTCCACTAGCCTTTAAACGTTATTTAATAATATGGTCCACTAGCATTTAAGTGTTATTTAATAATTTGGTCCACTAACATTTAAGCGTCATGTAATAATTTTGTTGGGTAATATACCAGATCTCACAGTGTGGTCAAATGTAAACTCACTCAAAGATACGGTATAACTAACTTAATAACGTCTTCCGCTGATTGGTGAACCAACATTACATATTTATTAACTTCTTTTGTATCATGCTATAACCAACAACACGTAATGGGTTGACACTTGCATGATAGACTGTGTCAATTAGTTTTCAGATATTTCCCAGATAATTTCCAGACACTTCTCATACTTCGCAACATCTCTAATAAGCGATTTTTATTTCTCACAGGTTGTAAAGGTTGTGAAGTAGATGGTGTAGATTGTACTAATTTCACAGTGTCAGAATCTCCCATCCTAATATATTCCACAGTGGTAACTCTAACTGGTCCAACCACCCAACCAGTAATATATGTTTAAGCTACTTTTCTCTTTATAAGATTAATCTAGTTTGATCTATTCAATCTTTTTCGTCTTCAATTTCACCGCTTTAGCTCTCTTGTATACTTGTGAAAGCTTACCAAGTTGTCTCCCAAGCTTCACTCTGCGAGGATCTTTCGTCTTTTCGTGAGGTTACTTCTCAACATTCATTTTATTTTTGATTTCTTCTTGCTCACCTTCTAATTAATTTACAAATAACGACATATGTATGGGTTTAAAGTTATCTAACATCATCTGTTTACACAATTATATGGAATTCAACAAGTTGAATAAATTGACAAGAGATGTTCAAAATTGCAAATTAGAGAAAAATGTGACTGATGTTGGTAAAATTAGTGTCTGCTGCAAACCTTGTAGAAGTGAGTACTTTAAACAGAGAAGAGGAGAGAGAGAGAGAGAGAGTGAGTGAGAGAGAGAGAGAGAGAGAGAGAGAGAGAGAGAGAGAGAGAGAGAGAGAGAGAGAGAGAGAGAGATCACCATAATAAATTTGTAAAATATTGGCTTGAAGATAATAGAGAGCACTAGACCGAATGCCACATAAACTGGGAAAAGGAAAAGAAAGAACACATAACATAATAATACAGAAACAAGCGTCAGAATGATGAAAATTACAGAATACTTAAGAACACAAGAAGTAGAATTATCAGTGCATTAAAAGATAATCTTGAATCTGACACAACATTGAGATTATTTTCTGTTCCATCCGTAGATTTCTTTCGAAGGTTTGCGAACTTAGCAAAGCCAGAAGGCGCTAGAGATGGTGGTATATTAGACATTTATCATTTCATACCTTGTGTATCCTTTGACCTTTCCGATACTGAACAGCAAAGAAAGATGTCATCATTGGACAAATCTAAGATACATTAGGACAAACAGAAGTAAGAATGACAAGATGACATCCAAGCAAGAAATAACTGAGCATAATAAGAAACAGGAGGTTCCGAGTAAGTTTTTCCATCGTCTTTCTTAGGTAGTAGGGATTTCACAGATTTAACAAAGCAGTAGACAACTGTGCGTACAGCTATACCATTTAGACTTACAGTTGTGAAGGTACTAATGCATTTCTCGGGTGGCAGTTGGTACATATTTTATATCTATGAAAATTACAACATATGGGAAGTCCGTCGGAAGTATAGGAAGTCTCCAAAGAAGTATCATATTTTTTAAAATTATTCTATCACTTCTACCACCTCTACTATCTCCTTTTTCTCTCTCAGTCTTATATATTTTAGAGTTATCAAACTAGGACATAATGATGAAAAAGGAATGCCTAATGTAAACGATTGATATCATGAGAAATATCGAATACCATCAGATGTCATGTAATCTTCCTTGAGTTCTGTTTGCAAGGAGTCTAGATTGTCAACTGGTATAAATCTACTCACCACATTTCTCGCAGCCATGATGATAACATCATTATAAAGCTTTAGATAGTTTGGCCGATCTAGCATTTGCAACCAAATTTTATGTTCTCTTTACTTGCTTGTCTTCCATGCTATTCAACTCTGGAAGACAAACAAGTTATCAGTAATTTTCAACATTATTTTGTAATAGGTTCTTGAACCATAAAGAACAATTCAATTCTTCCCTTTTATTCATCTCAAATTATGATGTTGTGGAATATTATTACAGTTGTTGCAGATTATATTAAAACTGTTTTAGGTTTATCTCATTGATACTCAGATAAAGATTTATGATTTGAAAGTAAATATGAAATCTGTAAACAGACTTTACTAATTATGGTATGATTGAATCAATAAATACCAATACAATGTTCCGTATCCAGATGTTGCACACAATATACAGCTCAATTAAGTTGATTCTACCAAAAGGACATATCACATCGAGCTCTGTATCTGTTGAATGAATCATCACTATTAAATTTTAAAGTGTAGTTTTTGAAAATGTCTCATTCTGAATGTAAAGCTCGAGCTATCTTGTATATAGGAGATGTTTGTGTTTCTGAGTACGTTGGATGTTTATGTTTCTGAGTGCGTTGGATGTTTATGTTTCTGAGTACGTTGGATGTTTATGTTTCTGAGTACGTTGGATGTTTATGTTTCTGAGTACGTTGGATGTTTATGATTCTGAGTACGTTGGATGTTTATGTTCCTGAGAACGTTGGATGTTTATGTTTCTGAATACATTGGATGTTTATGTTTCTAAATACGTTCAATGTTTATGTTTCTGAGTACGTTGGATGTTTATGTTTCTGAGTACGTTGGATGTTTATGTTTCTGAGTACGTTGGATGTTTATGTTTCTGAATACGTTGGATGTTTATGTTTCGGAATGCACTTTAACTTGTCTGATGATTTTCAACGTTGTTCATCTTGGTTGAATAAAAAAACTAGATAGCTTAACCGGTGAAGACGTGGTTTTTAATATATTAGAAGTTCGGACGTGAAGGAAAACATGGTAAGGTTTTTTTTTTCTTCAGATCGACAGGGAGATCATAGAGAATAGAGGGAAAAAAAAGGTTTTTAACTTTTTTTAGATCGAGGGAAAGAAAGAAAGAACATATTCATTATTTTTTTCAAATTCAATAAAAAACCACACAACACCATTTTTTTTTTCAACAATCACAATAATAATAATTATATTTTATTTAATTTATATACATTATGTTACTCGTGGTAATAAAAACAATTTCATATAAGTCCAATACAGTTCAATGCACTTCCATATTTACCATTTCATCTTCTTGTTCTGGCACTTCAGTAAGAATCTTGTCTACAATTCTCTCATAACTTTCTTCTGGACTCTCATTGATAAACTCCAACTTAATAAAATGTCCATTATCATCTTGAATCCACTGCCGTTTTTGACAAATCCTGTAAACTTCACTTTGATCTAATCCAAAACATCTTGCCACATCACTAGTGGAATCCATTCGACTATATAATCCTGAATTCAAGTCAGTTAATTTAACAGGTCTCACAAATCCTCCAATGACTTGACTCTTCTTCTCTGGCTCTTCCCATCTAGCTTGAAATCTTTTCTGGAACTTCTTCGAAAAGACTGACTTATAAATCCCAGTACAGCAATGGTAGATACTTCCTGTATGACAATCAAAATATTGAACAGCCTTTGTCATACTTTCAAATCTTCTTTCCTCTGTCTCACCAACCAACTGGCACAACACACTTCTAGCACTTCCAAAATTAACTCTTCTTTTTTCTTTATCATTCTTCACATGTTTATGTAGACATGTTTGTTCACTAGCAGTCATCACTTGAAGATTTTCTATTCTATCATCATCAAGTACATCATTGAGATGTACCACTCGACTCTGTCTTGGTAGATCCAGTCCATTTACCGCTTCAAAGACAAATCTTCCTCTACTTTTATTTTTCCTCTTCTTTCCTTCCTTACCAGCAACCGTAATATCTATCAATCCAGTTGATCTCAAAATTCCTTTGACTTTCCTTCCAGACTTCAAATGATAGACATTACCAAGTATGTCATACACTTTATGAACGTACTTATTCAATTCAATTCCAAAATCTCTTTTTTGTGAACGTGGTGGACATTCTGATGACCAATATCCTTTCTCTTGGTAGATATAGCAAGTATCTTGACTTTTATCTTGAGCGCAGTACTTTTCCATCTTCACAGTTTGAATGTGCAATCCCAAAGACTGATTCTGAAGGTACGAAGCTCTCTCTTTATATACTCTCCTCTCTCTATATAAAGGTGCCTGGCTGAAATCTGAATCAGTTTCAAAGTAAAGTTCAAGATGAAAAGATCACGCTCGAGCTATCGTGGTGGGCCGTACCTATTCCAACAAGAACGAGAGCAAAGAATGGAAAAAAGCCTGGATGAACATTCGACGATCACAAAGACCCCAACAACAAAAAGAAGCAGAACTCTTGTTGAAACAAGCAGGGATCCCTAAAGAGACCGTGTGTGGTATTTCTCAAATGCAGAAACTTCAAGATGTTTTGGCTCCTCACTATACGTTAAAAGTTCACCCTCAAGAAGTGCGTGGAGCTCTACTGTTTCGTGGCCCTGATTTTCCTGAAAGAAAATACATTCATCTTTATCACCATCAAGAACATTTTGATACCATTACTAGTATTACTGGATTTTTGGGATACTCTTACTTCTGTGAGAAATGTAACAAAGGGTGTAATAGTCGGGAGAAACACATTACTTGTGGAGAAAGATGTCGGGGCTGTTTAGCCGACACACCATGCCTTCCTGAACCACAACAACAACACATTTATTGTGAAACCTGTCGACGCTATTTTGTCAGTCCTTCTTGTTACCAACAACATCGCAAGACCCAAGGTCACCAAGAAAAATGTGCTTGTGAGTTTTTTACAATCGTGTTCTACGTGTGGACAGCTCATTCGTACCAACAACTCCAAAGCACACATTTGTGCTGGCAAGAAAAAATGTTCTATTTGTCATCAGATCGTCGATTTTGATCATCGATGTTTTATTCAAAAGTTTGACAAGATAGAGAAGAAAGAAATAAAGATGAAGAAGAACAAGAAACAAGTAGATTTCATCTTTTTTGATTTTGAATGCATGCAAAAAACAGGCACTCACATTCCAAATTTCTGTGTAGCACATCGGGCTTGTAATCAGTGCATTCAAGAATCGATTCATTTTCACTGTCCTCATTGTAGTCGTATTCCAGGAGGACGTGAAAAAATCTTTCGTGGAGTGAATACTTTGTCTGAGTTTGCTGAATGGGTTTTAGATCCTACCACCCACGACACTTGGAGCGAAGAAGACATTCATCGTTACGGAAGTTGTCATCGGTATGCCACCGTCATAGCTCACAATTTTTCGGGATACGATGGACAGTTTTTACTTAATTATTATTTGAACCATGGAACCGAACGTCCTGAAGTCACCATGAATGGAAAAAAGCTCATCTACATGAAAGTAGGACAAGTTCAATTCAAAGATTCGATGAGTTATTTAGCCATGCCTTTGAGTCGAATGCCAAAAACGTTCGGCATGACAGAAATGGCTAAAGGCTACTTTCCTCACTTCTTTAACACGGAAGCTAATCAACAGGCCGTCCTACCTCATTTACCTGACCTTCATGATTACGACCACGATGGAATGCGACCCGAACAGCGAGAAGCTTTTCACGCTTGGTACCGAACTCATCAGAACGATCCCTTTGACTTTCAAGAAGAGATGCTCAAATATTGTCGATCGGATGTAGATATTTTAAGGCGTTGTTGTGGAAAATTTCGAGAGTTGTTTCTCGATCATGGGGAGGTCGATCCTTTGAAAGATGCAGCCACTTTACCTAAAGCCTGTTCCTTGGTCTACAGACAAAATTTCATGCCCGAGAACCAACTGGCCATCATCGACTCCAACACGGGACTCTTTGCTAGTCGTCAATATTCGGTCAAAGCTTTACGTTGGCTTCATTACTTATGTCAAAAAGAAGACAAATGGATACAACATGCTAGAAACGGAGGAGGAGAAAAAAAGATTGGAGGTTATTCCGTGGATGGTTGGGATTTAGAAAACCCGCACATTGTGTACGAGTTTCAGGGATGTTTATTTCACGGATGCCCTACTTGTTATCCTGACCGAGACATGGAAAGCCCTTATTCAGATTCTACCATGGATCAGTTATACGAACAGACTTGTCAACGACGACTCCAGTTAGAAAGTCAAGGTTACGAAGTGATAGAAATGTGGGAACACGAATACGATCGACGTTTGAAAACCGATC
This sequence comes from Margaritifera margaritifera, assembly GCA_029931535.1. Classification (NCBI taxonomy): domain Eukaryota; kingdom Metazoa; phylum Mollusca; class Bivalvia; order Unionida; family Margaritiferidae; genus Margaritifera; species Margaritifera margaritifera. The sequence goes on along the minus strand of JAQPZY010001639.1, from coordinate 4,889,133 downwards.
CTGAATTTAAAACCATCACTCAAAGTTACGACGCAGCCGACATCGAACCTTTGGATCCGCGCCACAGTTTATTTGGAGGACGAACCAATGCCACTCGTTTACTGTACGACGTGAATGAATCCCAAGGAGAAGAAATCAAATACATTGACGTGTGTCCTTTGTATCCTTGGGTGTGTAAATATTCTCGTTTTCCTACCGGTCACCCTGAAATTTTAACAGAACACATCGACGTGGAACACATTCGTCAATACGAAGGATTAATCAAATGTAAAGTCTTACCTCCGACAAACTTGTTTCATCCCATCTTACCTCACCATTGTCAAGGAAAATTGATGTTTCCTTTATGTCGGACGTGTGCCGAAACGTGCAACCAAGATCATCCCTGTCGCCACACGAAGGAAGAACGGTCGTTGACAGGAACGTGGGTCAGTGCCGAATTGTTTCGAGCTCTGGATCGTGGATACCGTTTATTGAACGTGTATGAAATTTGGCACTTTCCAACTACAGCCCAATACCAAAAGGACGACGCCACTAATCATCCAGGCATTTTTTCGGGGTACGTGAACCAATTTCTCAAACTGAAACAAGAAGCTAGTGGTTATCCTTCGTGGTGTCAGACTCCCGAAGACCAAGTTCGATTCAAAGAAGAATACCGTGACGTCGAAGGAATCACTTTAGAAGACGTAGAAAAAAATGAAGGAAAAAGATCGTTTGCCAAAGTGATGTTGAATTGTTTGTGGGGAAAAATGGCCCAACGTACGATCTTACCCAAAACGGAATACGTGGACGATCATTATCGTTACTTTGAATTGGTGGACGACAAAAGTATACTAGTTAAACACGTCGAAATCGTCCGTGAGGATTTGATCTATGTCAATTTTGAAGAAGAACCCAAGTTTGTCAAACCTGACGACTTTAGTAACGTAGTCATTGCCGCTTACGTGACCGCTCATGCTCGTTTGAAGTTGTACGACGAAGCGTTAGAAGTCTTGGGAGATCGCGTCTTGTATTTTGATACTGACAGTTGCATTTACATTCATCGACCCGGTTATCCCCACCCTACTATTCAAGGAGATCGTTTAGGAGCCTGGACAGACGAACACCCTCAAGATACAATTTTGAGTTTTGCTAGCGGTGGCCCCAAAAATTATGGGTACCGATACCGAGACCCTCAAGGTCAACTTCACACCCAATGCAAAGTCAAAGGATTAACTCTGAACTATCGAACTAACCAAGTCGTGAACTTTGAGGTTTTAAAAAATGCTCTACTGTCTGGACAAGTGAAAGATTTTCAAGTAGCCACGTTAGAACCTCACAAGATTGTACGCCTACCAAATCATAAAATTGTGACTCGACCTGTTCAAAAAGTGTATCGTATTGTGTACCAAAAAAGAGTGAGACTTCCAGATCACACGACTTTACCTTACGGACACGCCGATTTGGAGAAGTATAAAAAAGGAACCCCTTCCAAGCCTAACCCTTCATTCTCACTTTCAACGTTAACCAAGAAGCAAGAAGAAGAAGAAAAAAAAAAGATGAGTCACCACGACTTGGAGTGTGATGCAGTACCATGCGATGAAACGGATTCTGTACGGTTTGGTATTCCCGATTCACACGTTCAAAAGGATTCCGTAGCTTGTCACATCACCACCACCACTCATCGACCACCCGCTAAAGAGGCAGTACGTCCTTTATGTTTTACTGGAAATACTAAAGGAACTGGTATTGACGTTAATGACAACAAGGTGAATGTGGGTCGCTATTCGCATATCAGAATACCTGTGAGTTTACTTGGTTATTCCAAGTATGAAAGTCGACTCGAGTCATTCAAAGACAAGTGGCCAAAATATCTAGAAGGACCTAAACCGGAAGGTTTAGCTAGATCTGGATTTAAATACACGGGAGAAGGAGATAAAGTTCAATGTTTTAGTTGTGGTGTGAAACTTCACCATTGGGAGCCTACCGAGTCAGCTGACATTGAACATGCCAGATGGTCTCCGCACTGTCACTTCTTACCTTTAGTGGCTTTAGAACAGTACGGGTACGATGAGCCAGATGCCTTGGCTTCGATGCTTGGCTAGAAGAAGTACCACAGTTTGCCAAAGATCTAGCCCGTCACCACTAAGTGTCTATTATTAGGTAGCCTGGCTATAAAAGAGTGGGTATGCCTGAACTCTACACGCCACTTGTGAAACGGATTCCGTGGAAGGAAATCATAGATCATGTTCAGACCTTAGAGGATTATAAAAAAGTGATACAAGAACTGTTTCCATTAAATTTTGGACGTTATGTGGTGTGTGTCTTAGTGACTTCTTATCTTGGAATTCGTTTTCCAGGACATTCGTTGTGGAGTATTTTTGAGGACAAGTGTTTGCCTTGGATTCTTTTGAACGATCCGTGGTTGTTTTGGACTCAATTGTTGTTGAGTTCCAAAAAACAATATGACCCTGTGTTCTTTTTCGGACTTAGTAGAAGAAGAAGACTATAAAAACTTGATTTTATCAGTCCACGAAAGAAACATTGTACGTAAAGCGTTGAGAGTGGTGATGAAAATTAGTGACGCACTTCATTGTGAAGAAGACATTCGTCACACTTTATCTGTGTATAAAACATTTCAAGAAGTGTGTTTTGCTAGTGAGTTACACCAACACCTTTTCTATTGGAAAGATGTACGACCCTGGAGAAACCTTGGTTTCCAATATTGGTTACAAGAAGTGGCTCAGTTTGCCCAAGATTTGGCCACTTGTCCATAAGGGTCTAAAAGTGAGAAAAGGGGAACCTCGATGGGAAACCCTAAAAGAAGAAAAAGAAGAAGTACCTGACACCACCACCACCACTACTGTGGTTCCAATACCTCTTGAGGAACACCACCACCACCCTTCTTTACCACCACCGCTGCTACCGTCAGAGGATTCAAAAAAAAAAAAACAAAAAAGACGAGCAGAAGAAGAATGTCACCACAAACAGTGTCTTTCATGACTAGGACACGAAACAATTGTTGTACATTGACGTGTTTATATGACAGTTTGATGGTTTTAGTAGGAGCCTTCATTGTGTACCTGATGATTTTATTTGGCTATTTTCTCACTCGTACTGTAAAAAATGAATGACTTGTAAAAAAAATATGTTATTTTTGTTGGTTGGTTGGTTACTTTTTTTTAAAAAAAAATAAACGTGTATGAAAATCGTATAAAATGACTTGGGTTTTTTGTCTTCTTCTCAAAAATCTTCTTACCTCAATCATGGCTACATCATCCTCCTCCTCTTCTACCTCGTCTGCTTCCTCTTCTTCTGTGGTTAAAGTGATTGACGAAAAGTTAGATCGTCAAAGTTGGAATGCTTTTGTATCTGCGCCATCCATTTAACATGTTGATTGCTGGACCCAGTGGTTCAGGGAAAACCGAATTTGTCAAACGATTGATCGAACACAAAACTGATTTGTTTGATCGTCCACCTCAACGTATCGTGTGGTGTTACAAAGAGTGGCAACCGTCTTACACGTTATTGAAAGAAAGTCAAGGAGAAACTATTTCCTTTGTGGATGGTATTCCTCACGAAGACGATGGAATCGTGTCTGACGTGAGTCAAACTCATTTAGTTATTTTTGATGACATGTTAGGAGAAGACGAAGAAGAAATTAAACTTTGGTTTACACGAAAAGGACACCATCGTAATGCTAGTATTGTCTACATTACACAAAATTTATTTCAACAAAGTAAAGCCCATCGAACCATTAGTTTGAATGCTCATTACGTGGTCTTGTTTAAAAGTCCCAGAGACAAATCTCAAGTACAAGTGTTAGCCAAACAGTTAGGGGCTCCTTGGCTCAATTATGCGTACGACGATGCCACTCAAACCCCTCACGAGTATTTACTCATCGACTTAAAACCGACCACTCCTGACTATTTGAGATTTCGTGCCAGTATCTTTCACTCTTGGGTTGAGGAAGGGGGTCCTGTCATTTACACGTCCCCTTCAGCCCATTTAAAAAAAAAAAAAAAAACTATAAAAACAACCTACGACATCATTTCTGTCTCACACTCTTTTTGAGAGAAGATGACTTCCTTTCAAGCTCATCCTTCGGCTAAATTGATTCGTGCCTTGTATGGTATCAGTCGTGAAAAAAATGCACAAGTCCGTGCTCATTTGTTAGAAGCGAGTCTTAAAGAAGTGTTACGATGGTTTACTTTGACAGCACGTCAATTACTACAAGGCATCATTCACATCCCTCATCAAACTCAACGTTTTTTTCAAAGACATAAATCGGCATTGTCACAACTGGCTGATCCTAGAATCGATTCACGGACTAAAAAACAAATCATTTTAACTCCTGGTGGAAGTGGTTCTTTAGGAGGGGTTATGATTCGTTCCCTTTTGAAATGGGATCCTAATGCCCAAGAAGCCAAAAAACCCAAAACACCTAAAACGAAGAAGAAAAGTCAAAAGAAGAAAGGCAGCCCTCAGAAAAAGAAAAGTTCTGCCAAGAAGAAAAAAACACCCACTACCACCACCAATGACACCCGCAAGAGAGGTACTGCTGCCAGGACGCAAACGTACACTCGCAAAACACCACCACCCTTACCATCACCACCAGCAGTGACGAGGTCTCCTTTTGCGTCCACTTCTTCCTCTTTGTCTTCTTCACCCCCTTTTACCATGATGCCTGTCAAACCAGACTTAAGATCGGTGTTTCCTAATTTGATGCAAAAATGGAAACCTATTTCTAAAGTTACCCCGTCGGGACCGTCGACTTCAGCTGATTTAGCCATGGCAGCAGCCACCCACAAAGTACCATCCCCTAAAACCAAAGTCCAAGAAAGAACTGGCATCTTACAAAGTTTAGTGGATTTATCCAAAGAAGAATTGAAACGATTTAGTCCTTTGAAAACACCTCAACGTCGAGTGAGACCTGTCGTGAAGTTGGTACGTCGTGCAGACAATCAGTGGAGACGTGTTCCAGTATAAAATAGAAGGGTGAAAGGCCAAAAGACTTCAGACTTGTTTTCTACCGACTAAAAAAGATGGCTCCCAAACGTGTACACCACCACCACCAAGAAAAGAAGAAAACCACCAAAAAAGGACGACTTCCCCCTCGTCTGGCTAAACATTGGGATGTCTTGTCTGTCCTAACCAAATCCAATTCTCCCATGCGAAAACAACTCATTCAAACAGCTCCTAAAGAAATCATCGATACCGTGTGTGAATGTTGTTTGAACGTGTTGAAAGGAACGGTACCTTTGTCCAAGATACAGAAACAAAAATTAGGGAAACATCGGAATGTTCTTCGTCAAATGGTCAAAAAGAAAATACCTCTTCAACAAAAGAAAAAAATGTTGGTACAACGAGAAGGATTTCTACCTATGTTGATAGGACCGCTGTTAAAAAAGCCGCTCCTTTGTTAGGAACGATTGCTGGACCACTTTTAGGAGGGGTCATGCGATAAAAAAAAGAAGATAAAAAGGACCACCCTTCTCTGAAAAGACCACACCTTTTTGGTACCTTTGGATGAAATGGAAGGACGAAAACTTACTTTAGTACCTTACAAACGATGGTTGGAATTTCATCGTTGGAACGAACAACGGATACCTCATTTACCACCCAATCCTAATCTTAACGAAATGTCTCAGTTACAACAAGAAATACAATCCCTGATGGAACAAAACAATGTGTCTGAAACAGAAAAATCCCAACGGTACGGTCAACTTTTACAACGTCTACAACTCTTTCGCTAAAAAGCAGTCGACGAAACAGCTTCACCCACTCTGAGAGATTTTAAGGCTCTGATGAAAAGCGAACCTAAAGTGACCATCAAAAAAGAAAAAGAAGAAGAAGAAGAAGAAGAAGAAGAGTTTTTACTAACTCCACCTCATAAAAAAATAAAAAAGTTAGCCACACCGGATTGGATAAAAAAGAAGAGGTCTACCCCTTTACCCTCAGAAGAGAAAAAGAAAGAAGTAAAGAAAGAAGTCAAAACAGAACCGATGACCCCTGATCAAACTCCCTCCTTTACCCCAGTAGCACGTCGGACACGTAAACAACAACAATCCAAAAAGATACCTCACGAAGAAAAGAGTATTGGAACTTGGTTAACTTATTCTTGAGGAAATCATCATCATCATCATGGAGAAACTGTTAGCCACCATTTATTACAATCCTGGTCATGCTGCTGGTTACGGAGGAGTTCAAAAATTATATCGAGCTGCTAAAAGTCAATTGAAAAGTGTACGTTTACCTGAAGTACGACGATGGTTACAAGAACAATCAACGTACACGTTACACAAACCCATTCGACGTAAATTTTCTAGAAGTACTACTCAAGTGGAAGGGATCGATCATCAATGGCAAGCCGATTTAGCGGACGTCTCTCATTTAGCCACTTACAATCGTGGTCACAAATATTTGTTTTGTGTCATCGATGTGTTTTCCAAATTTGCTTGGGTCGTGCCTTTGACTTCTAAAAGCAGTACCGAATTGGTACGGGCCTTAAAATTGGTCTTGAAACAAAGTGGACGCCAACCTTTACGATGGCAAACGGAGAAAGGCACCGAATTTCTAAACCAAGCTTTTCAAAAAGAATTGAAACATAGACAAATTCATTTTTTTACGACCGAAAATCCTGAAACCAAAGCAAGTATCGTGGAACGTTTTCAAAGAACTTTGAAAGAACGCATGTGGAAATATTTTACACATCAACATACTCTCAAGTACATCGACGTGTTACCTCGTTTGGTCAAAGCGTACAATCAATCGTACCATCGTAGCATCGGATGTACCCCCGAAGAGGTCAGCCCTGAAAACGAAGTGACCGTGTTTGATAAATTATTTGGTTCACCCCAGCAGACCAAAAAGAAAAAGAAGACACCCTTGTTGGAGTTAAAGACGGGAGATTGGGTTCGCATCGGAAAAACCAAACGTACTTTTGACAAAGGTTATTTACCTAACTGGACTACCGAATTGTTTCGTGTCACTACCCCCGTCCGTGGTCGTAATCCTCCCGTCTATAAATTGGAAGACATGCACGGTGAAGTACTCAAAGGAACATTTTACTTGCCTGAGTTACAACGAGTGACTAAAAAAGAAGACACCTTGTACGACATCGAAAGCATTCTCGAACAAAGAACACGGAAAGTTGGTAAACGTCGAGTGGAAGAAGTCAAAGTACGTTGGAAAGGATATCCCCCTAGTTTTGATTCTTGAATTGCAGTTTCTCAGGTCGTCGACTATAAAAAGAAAAAGAAGTAAACTCACAACATGCCATTCAACACAGTAGCCACCCAGACGACTTCAACGACTCCTTCACAGAGTTCTTCTCTTCAAGAATTACAAAAACAACCACTTTGGGTGTGGTGCGGAGAACGTGTGCCTAAAAATCAAATCGTCTTTTTCTGCCAAATCTTTGTAGTGTATTGTGTCATCGGAGAAGCGATTGCCAATTTGAGTTTACAACAAGGAGACAAACAATTGTGGACCATTTTACTGAGCAGTTGCATCGGTTATCTTTTACCCAGTCCCTCTTTGAAATTTACGACGACAGACAACAGCAGCCATAGCAACAAGCACGCTAGTTCGACCAACGCCAGTTCACCTTCTTCTTCGTCCAGTTACCACCACAATACCAATCCTCTTTTGGAACCTTTTGAACATCCTTCTTCTGTCCACTTGAGTGACTCCTCGGACACCAGAACCACCACCTTAGAACTATGAATGACCAATTTTATTTAACGTTACCTAGTGACAGTTCCATGGATGTGTTTCCCAACAACACCTTATGTTGTTTCACGGCCAAATTACCTCAAGCCATTCAAATGGATCACGATACTCATTGGGAAGTGGGTTTGGTAGAAATCATTCATCCTACGCAAATCATAAACATCAACAAAACTCAAAACACACTATTTGTACAAATCTTGAACAAAAAAATACATGATCACTTGGTAAATAATGATCCTGAAATCTGGAAAGAAACCCCTGAAGATCCAGACATGAAAGGATCATTCAAAAAGTTAGTACCAGATCCTAAATCTACTAGTCCTATTGTCTATTCTCAGATTACCCTGAGAATTCCTACAGGGTATTATTTTAGTCCTGAACATTTGGTGGACACCATTAGAACCCAGTTTGCACGCCAATTTAGCCAAGCCATATCAGCAGCCGATAAATTTGTAAGAATTGCTTACCATGCTTTGGCACGACGTTTAATTGTCCAATTTTTCAAAGAGAGAGGGTACGACATCTTCTTTTGTTATGAATTATTTATTTATATTTGAGTGGAGAATTCGTCCTAGCTACGGCTTATTATGTAATTGGACTTTCTTATGATGATCTATTTTTTCCTCTATAGCTGGACGAACATACTAAGTCGTGAGAGTGATTTTGTAATATTCATAGCGGTTGGTTGTATTATCTTTCCTAGGGGGAGAGAGTAGTAAGGTTCACGAGACAAGCGTGCATCTTACACAATAGTAAGATAATGAGACAAGTATTTTGTTTAAGAATGAGACAGGCCCAAATTAATATTTCATAACTACACGCCCACGACAGAGGAATTTGCCACGCAAAAGACGACAGGGGTTTCCGTACTCCAAGGTGTGACGACAAGGTTATACAGAAACCCCAATTCTCACTCTCTGTGAGCATAATCCTTTGTTATTTCAAGGGTTTCCGAATTAGAAACCCTTACTTCAAAACAAATGACCTGGGATGTAATTTCATGCTCTTAATGTTTGTTTTGGACTTTTCAACTGCAATGTCAACTCATGTGTTATGCCACAGCATGGTGTTCGCATCATGGTGTGTGTAACTCATAATTTTGGAAATGTGTATTCTAGAGAGATATTGCATGTATTTTATACAGTTAGATGCAATACTAACACGTTCATGTGTTATAATCTAGTTATTATCTTTGTATCCGTATACACTTAGATGCAATACTAGCAAGTTGATGTATTGTATTCTGGATATATGCTTTGTATCCGTATACGCTTAGATGCAATACTAACAAGTTCATGTATTGTATTCTGGATATATGCTTTGTATCCGTATACACTTAGATGCAATACTGACAAGTTCATGTATTGTATTCTGGATATATGCTTTGCATGCGTATACACTTAGATGCAATACTAACAAGTTCATGTATTGCATTCTGGATATATGCTTTGTATCCGTATACACTTAGATGCAATACTAACAAGTTCATGTATTATATTCTGGATATATGCTTTGTATGCGTATACAATTAGATGCAATACTAACAAGTTCATGTATTGTATTCTGGATATATGCTTTGTATGCGTATACAATTAGATGCAATACTAACAAGTTCATGTATTGTATTCTGGATATATGCTTTGTATCCTTATAAAATTATTAAAGGATGATGACGAGAATCTAGAGACAGTATATCAAAGATTTTCCAGTCTCGTTTTTTTTCTCAGAGCACGACCTCGCAACAAAATATCACAACCTTTTATCGCAATATTCGAAGTGTAATGCAAAAATTGAAATGCAAACGTCGTCATTCAATGTTTGTTCCGAAACCTGGTTAGATGATAGGGTATGCAGTGAAGATGTAACTATCCAGACGTTTCAATCATGATTGGGAGTAAACGAAAACAGGCATGGCGGTAGAGTTGCCATCTTTGTCCGTGAGAATATTGCTGCTACAAGAAGACCTGACCTTAAAATCAGTCCACCCGAGTCCGTGTAGGAACAAATTGGAGAGTCCGAAGCCAAAGCAAAACAGAACAACTGATAATTGCAGGTATATACCAAATATTTCCCATAATATCGGTCAATATTTCTGGGATCTGATAAATGAATTTGTGATAGGAGCACATCCAGTTATATCAGTGCTATTTGTGTGCCTGTCGATTTTAACGACGATCAACTGGTAAATACAAATTCTACAATACGAGAAATAGGAAGAATAAGATCTTTTGACATGACGAAATTTATTCTCACACCTACTCACTTAACTGAGTCATCATCGCCATCATCACCATCATCACCATAATCATTGACCGAATTGATATTGACATCAAGTAACCACATAGTTCTCTACGTGGGTGTAGCTGACCCCTTTATTTCTAATTGTGTTCGTTATCACTCATTTAAACATATTATATTATGCCAAATGACAAACGGGTTAGGCCACAAGTTATTCCAACTTTGTTTTAGCATTTCCATTATATATACGAAACACAAAACATTATATTAATGATTCGTGTTTGCTTAATATCTATCTATCTATCTATCCGACCAGAGGTGGTTTTGGTTTGCGCTACAAGGAGCCCAAGTTTTGTAATGAATCGGTTGCAATTGACAATTACTATATCATGTCATCAGTATGAATCCCTTTCATTCATACACATATATAAGTTTTGTTACATAGATTTGTATTCTTAGATTTATTACCGTTCTCGTACACTTGCTTTATATAATATTTAAATGAAACGACAACCTATTTGTTCATTCTTCAAAACATGCACAAAACTTGAAGTAACGTCTATTATTTAATGATGTCGCCCAAAATGCACTTTACTCCAAAATGCCTCGGCACTCAATAACATACTTGTATTGCTGTGCCGTAAAACACCAAACCAAACCAAGCTCTACGGTTGATAAGGACGACGTGTTTAAATGGAAGAGTGTTCCAAGACAGAAGAGTAAGCAACTTGTACAGTAATGAAGTGTCCAGAAGCTATTTTGGCTTGGAAAATCCATCATGAAAGAATAGTCCTAGCCCACGATAAGGCTTGGAAATCTATCATGAAAACATGTTCCTAGACCTCAAGTCTAACTCACATTAAAGCGTATCAATATCTTTGCTTCTGGCTATGTAACTGGAAGCTTACGACGCCGCAAACGTATTATCCACATCTATTACAGACATCGAAAGTATTGGGAAATTGATCAAGCCAGCAAAAGCAGCGTTATTGTGCCGAGTGTTGATTGTGGTTTTGTGCATATACCATGAAAAGACTTCCTGATCTCGGTCTTGAAGCTTGTTAAACCTGTATGAACAGTTTAATTAAACGGGATAAGGAGTGGCGAGACTCTTTTCACGAGATCAAATTAGCGAGAAAGTACTTTCTTCAGAGAATGCTGGATTTAAACTTCAGAGCACGGTGTTCATGTCTCTCGAGTGTCTTAATTTTACCCTAGCCGAATTTTTTCAAAACATTTTCTTTGAAAGGTGAAGATACATTTGTTTGATTAACTACGTTTATGGAAGTTTATGGAAGTTAATAAATCTGACATTAAATAATCTTTCGATATGACCAAGATAAATCATCATTGTATATATTATCTGATCATTATCAACACTTTATATTCCAATGTATACCGTTAGATGGAAGTTTGCAGAAATGTACTTTTAATTAATAAACACGTTAACCATGATATAATGATTTGCTTTCTAGTTACAACCTCACTTGCATTATATGTTTTGCAAGAACAATAAACTCAGAAGAAAAGAAAATACTCATAAACGAATTTGAATGTAACTGAACTAAATCGGTGTAAAAAATAATTTTTTTGTTCTTATACATCTGAATGTAGAGCGTCCATACTCAAATTGTGCGGAAAACTAACAGTTTGTCATCGCTATAGCGCGTCTGATCGAATAAATC
>JAQPZY010001639.1:4862500-4872500 GCA_029931535.1 Margaritifera margaritifera | reverse complement strand
GTTCTTGTTCAGGGAGTAGAGTGCGGCTTTGTAAATGTTCCTCTTCATTGTGTAAATTTGGCATCAGACTTAGTTTCTGGACCTGTGACTGTTGGGGCAGTGACTTCTTTACCCATAGAGGGTGTTCATTTATTACTAGGCAATGACCTAGCTGGAGATAAGGTTGTGGTTAATCCACTTGTAACTGACAAGCCTTGTTTGGATCAGAAAGTTGATCCTGTCGAAACTGAAATCCCTGATTTGTACCCTACTTGTGCAGTTACTAGAGCTATGGCAAAAAGAGCTCTTGAGAGTGATGTTGATCAGGATATTATTCCTTTAGCTGACACATGTATTGGTCAGTCTTTTGATGAGGTCACTTTTTCCTCAGGTATTGATCAATCAAATGGTATTGATCACAGTGATCCTCTTTTGGCAACTCATTCTCTTTGTTCTACTCAGGATGACAAACGACAATCCCTTGTCGTTGAACAGGAGCAAGATCCCGAGATATCTTGTTTGTTTCAGAGGGCTATTAGTGAAACTGAAGCCACACAAGTTCCAGTGTGTTACTTTGTGAAAAATGGGGTCCTTATGAGGAAATGGAGACCACCTGATGTACCCGATGGTGACGAGTGGTCAGTGAGCTATCAAATTGTTGTTCCTAAGTCATATCGACAGGAAATTCTTAATTTAGCCCATGAAACTCCTTTGGCTGGTCATTTAGGAGTCCGTAAGACTTATCACAAGATCTTGAATCATTTTTATTGGCCGAAACTCAAAAGTGATGTTTCTAAATACTGCAGATCTTGTCACACTTGTCAAATAGTAGGAAAACCCAATCAGAAGATACCTAAGGCTCATCTGCAACCTATTCCTGCATTTGATGAACCATTTAGTAGAATAATAGTAGACTGTGTTGGTCCTTTACCTAAAACCAAGTTAGGCAACCAATACTTGTTGACCATCATGTGTACATCTACAAGATTTCCAGAGGCAATTCCTCTGAGAAATATAAAAACTAAAACTATTGTGAAAGCTTTGGTGAAGTTTTTTACACTTGTTGGCCTTCCCAAATCTGTCCAGTCGGATCAAGGGTCAAATTTTATGTCTGGAATTTTCCAACAAGTTATGCATGAATTAGGCATCCAACAGTTTAAATCTTCTGCCTATCACCCTGAAAGTCAAGGTGCTTTGGAAAGATTTCATCAAACTTTGAAGAATATGATTCGATCATATTGCTTTGATACAGAAAAGGATTGGGATGAGGGTGTTCATTTGTTGTTGTTTGCTGTTAGGGAATCAGTTCAAGAGTCGTTGGGTTTTAGTCCCTTTGAACTAGTTTTTGGTCATACTGTCCGTGGACCATTGAAATTATTGAAATAGAAACTTCTTTCAAATGAAGACTCAAAGATTAATCTTCTTGATTATGTCTCTGATTTCAAATACAAGTTGTCAAAGGCTTGTGAAGTAGCAAGAACTAATCTTCACACTACTCAGTCAAAAATGAAATTAAGGTATTACAGAAATTCACAGGAAAGGAGTTTTAAACCTGGTGACAAAGTTCTGGCTCTCTTTCCCATACCTCAGAATCCTCTTTAGTCTAAATTGTATGGTCCTTATACCGTTGAAAAGAAAGTAAATGACTTAAATTATATCATTAACACTCCTGGGAGACGGAAACAGAAACAACTTTGTCATATAAATATGTTAAAGGAATATTTTGACAGAGATAGCTCAGCTAATTATTCAGTTAATTTAGTTGTACCTGTCCCACACAGTGAAGATATCAACGATGGAGTACGATCAGACTATAGTGACTCTGGTATAACCAATCTTCGGAATTCAGAAATATTGAACAACCTAGACCAGAAACTTTCACATCTACAACAAATGGAAAGAAATGAACTAAAACAGCTATTACATGAATATGAGCACTTGTTTCCTGATGTTCCAACACGAACAAGTAAAATTTATCATGACGTTGACATTGTAGATTCTGCGCCTGTGAAACAGCATCCTTATAGGATGAATCCTCTCAAACAGAACTATCTGAAGAAAGAAATTCAGTATCTACTGGAGAATGATTTCATAGAACCAAGTAAAAGTAACTGGAGTTCACCATGTATTCTTGTTCCCAAGCCAGATAATACATTCCGTATGTGTACTGACTATAGAAAAGTCAACAGTGTCACCAAAACTGATTCATTTCCAATCCCATGAATGGACGATTGCATTGATAAAATTGGAAATGCGGAATATGTCACCAAGTTTGACCTTTTAAAAGGATTCTGGCAAATTCCACTGACGGAAAGGGCAAAAGAAATTTCAGCATTTGCAACTCCAGATGGACTTTATCAATATAAAGTCATGCCGTTTGGAATGAAAAATTCGCCTGCAACGTTTCAACGTCTGATGAACATGATAACATTTGGTCTTGATAATTGTGACGCTTATATCGATGACGCCATTATCTACAACAACACCTGGGAAGATCATTTGGAAACCATTCGAAAATTCTTCGATCGACTCAGTGATGTGAATCTGACAATTAATTTGAGCAAAAGTGAGTTTTGCCATGCTTGTGTCACATTTTTAGGACATATTGTGGGACAAGGTCAAGTTAAACCTATAGAAGCTAAGGTCAAAGCTATCTCTGAATTTCAAGTTCCAATTTGTAAAAAGCAACTGATGCGATTTCTAGGTATGGCTGGATATTATCGGAAATTTTGTTCCAATTTTTCCAAAATTGCTGAACCTTTGACAAGTTTATTGAGTAAGAAAACCAAATTTCATTGGTCTGACAAGTGTCAGGAATCTTTTGACAAGTTAAAGGCCATGCTTAAGAATGCACCAGTTCTTTCTGCACCAAATTTTAGCCAATCATTTAAATTATCTGTTGATGCAAGTGATGTAGGGGTTGGTGGAGTATTGATTCAGGAAGACAAAAGTGGTGTGGATCACCCTGTGTGTTATTTTTCTAAAAAACTAAACAAGCACCAGAAAAATTATTCCACAATTGAGAAGGAATGTTTGGCTTTGATATTGGCTTTACAGCATTTTGAAGTGTATGTCACCTCAGCTCTTTCTCCAATTATTGTGTACAGTGATCACAATCCCCTTACTTTCATCAACAAAATGAAAGATAAAAATCGGAGATTGTTGAGATGGAGTTTGATATTGCAGGAATATAACATTGACATCAAACACATCAGGGGAAAAGACAATGTGATTGCAGATGCACTCTCACGTGCCTAGAAATGTAATATTGCTTGATGTAATTAAGTCCAGTATCATAAAACATGTTCTTATGTAATTTTGGTTATTGTAGTATTAGATGTATATTCAAAAGAAAGCTTTATTATATAAATCTTTCTTTTTCTTTATGAGGGGAGGTGTTATGTATGATGTTTATATAATATTATAAATATTTTAAGAAATTATAAATGTTTCTTCACTTTAATATTTGCTTAAATCTTAATGTTATCAGGAAAAACATGTTTAACTAGTGTCCTTGAATTAGGTTGTTTTGATCAATATGTTTTCTCAATTTGAAGGTCAAGGTTGATTGTTGTTTACAAGTAAAAATTCCATTAGGATGACTCATGTTCTAGAACATTCTGTCATGTGACCAATCTTTATATATACCATGTTTGGTGGACATTTATTCAGTTTTGACATTACCATCAGTCTTGTAAAGAGCTATTACAGTTGTGAAAATTCATTCCAAATTCTAAGAGAGGAATTATTTTAAATATTCATTGGATTATAACAGTGCTCATAAACTTTTGGATTTTGGATTTTTAATTGATGATTTTGGAATTTATGTGAAGTTATTCAGAGATTTTGGAATATTTCATTTTGACATCAGCACATCAAGATTACTAGTACATCAGGACTTTGGAGACCATTAGCACATCATAACATTCAAGGACACAGCCGTGAATTCGGAACATTCTATATTTAGGATTTGTGATTAGAACAATCATTCTTATTGGATTATTAGGATTTCAAAACACATTACTGTAAGTGACTTTTTGATTTTTCATTTTAATTATCTAGTAATAAATTGCTTGTTGATTTTTACTTGATTTGTTGGTTTCACTTTCTTTCTGTTACATTTTTCTTAGACCATAGAGTCGTAACAATAAAGATATCTTAAGGCTTCTGTCTATTCGAGTATTGCAATCCTACTGGTCTCAACTGTCAGTGAGTGAGAATTCGAGTATTGCAATCCTACTGGTCTCAACTGTCAGTGAGTGAGAATTCGAGTATTGCAATCCTACTGGTCTTAACTGTCAGTGAGTGAGAATTCGAGTATTGCAATCCTACTGGTCTCAACTGTCAGTGAGTGAGAAGTGAGTGAGAATTCGAGTATTGCAATCCTACTGGTCTCAACTGCGAGTGAGTGAGAATGTGAGAATTCGAGTATTGCAATCCAACTGGTCTCAACTGTCAGTGAGTGAGATGAGACCTTTGTTTTGTCAGTGTTGTTTTATGTTTTACATTCATCGACATTTCAAGATAATCTTCATATCCAAAATTGGTTTTGATGAATTTATAAAACAATAATATTATATCTATTTGAATCTAATCATATATATATATATATATATATATATATATATATATATATATATATATATATATATATATATATATATATATATATATATAGTATTTAAACTTAGAGAATCAGAAACATTATTTTAAGGAGAAAATGTTTATAGCTTTTTGTAACCAAAAAGAGGTTACAAAAGAAAAGAATCGTTTTATTTGCATTTGATATCACAAAGAGAGAGAGAGAGAGAGAGAGAGAGAGAGAGAGAGAGAGAGAGAGAGAGAGAGAGAGAGAGAGAGAATTATCATACAGGTTAGAGAATTTTTAATTTGTACTTTTGTACTCTAATGAGATTCGAACCGTGGTCCGCGGGTTTCGGTACCCATCGCCTTGCCTGCACGCACCAACTGTTGTATATTTGTAACTTTCTATAATAACCTCTACATGCCTTGATTTCAGTCGTAGGAATCCAGATGTACTGTGTACTTAGATGATAATTAATTACTGGGTCGACATGCTGGTGTGTCTGCTACGTACGAATGCCTATATCAGCGACTTTGTTGCATCCTTGTTTTGGAAGGGGTGTGCATAGTCGAGGGGTGTAGTAACCCGCGGACCCAGATTCCCTAACCTGTATGATAATATTATTTCTCAGTATTTAATGATTCACTTTATAATATCGCACATTATCCTGTAGGATCCAGGGATAGCACTTTCCGCTCTGTTTGACGTATATTTGTAACTTTATATATATATATATATATATATATATATATATATATATATATATATATATATATATATATATATATATATGTATGTATCTGTGTCTAAAATATGAATGAAGATTTTCTCATCTGAAAAACTATAGATATATAAACAGTGTTTCAGCAATGATAGCCAGTTGGAGATATTATTTTGTGACTGTATTCTCACTGCTTCTTATTTTGAACCAATATTTTACAATATTTACAATTCATCTTAATTTCATTGGCAAACGATCAAGTTTCCTATATACAGTATTATATAATGTTGACATTTTTACATTCAAAACATATTTCATAAACTTAAGTTGTAAGCACTCAGTGACATTAGCACTATGAAATCACAAACTTCCGATGCGTGTGAAAGGATAAGAGAAATGTATGCATGAAATAATTCTATGCATACTCTTGGTTCCGGTCTTAGATTTTTCAAACATGAGTTAAAAATGTTAAGTGCCTTTATTCCTTTACATGCCAGAGTATATTGTTCTTTTGAAAACGTATCATTTTACTGCGGAAACGAAGACCAAGATAATTGAAGCTTTCAGCAATTTCTCACACTTTTCCACCTTAATAACGTTTCTCAGAATTCAAAACAGACCCCACGCCGTTCTTAAGACAAATATTTTCGTTTATCTATACTTACTTTAGGTCTCCAATTCATACAGTACTGTTAAAGCAATGTTAATAAAAGTTGCAATCCTCATACAGTTTTTGAGAATAAAACCATATCATCACCGAAAAGAACAAGAAAAAGCGATATCTGGTCAAGAGTTACTCCTGCGTCTTCACTACGCTATAATGACGCCTCAATATCTTTTAAAAACACAGAATGAGTATAGGTACGGATACAACAATCCGAATAACAACCAATATGCACAATACAAGACTTAACCTCATTATACATAGATTGCAAATTAGTGAATATTTTGTCATTAATGCCGTCTTTGAAAATCTTAAATCAGAGTTCATTTCTGTATACACTATCAAATGTTTTTTTTTTTAAAAATCTACCAATAGAACAAAAAAGAATTTTAAAAAACGTGTACATTCACTTAAGTACTTATTTACAAGGACATAAAATAAAAAGCGCATGAACTGTTCCTACTCTTTTCGAAACATAAATGAGCATCAGAAAATTTATGATTTTTGTTCAGCCGAAATATATAATCCATGATTAAGTATACTGATAAATAATTGAGACAAACAATTATTGAGTGTAATTCACCTGTAATTTTAGCTGAATCAACTCTTCTCCATTTAAAAATTTGTTTTACGACGCCCTTTCTCCAACTTGTTGGAAAGCATCCACTATTAAAATAACATTAAACAATTTTGTTAGAAAAGGTGTAAGTATTTCTTTCTCATATATGAAGCATTCATTTAAAAGCAAATTATTGCCGTGTCGTTTGTTTCGTTTTTAATTTTTAATCAGTGAGTATCTCATTTTCCGTAATTGGTGAGTCCAATTTACTGAGTATAGTGTCATGTATATTGAATTTATAATCTGTGTCCATGAAGTAAGTTGTACTGTAATCATTTTGGAAACAACATATTTGCTGCATTTGAGCTCAAGGTCAGTCTTGTTTACATAGCATTTAACAATTAGATTGTTGTTTTTTATGTCTTGACGTGAGAAAAGTCACGTACGCAGCGGAATTTTCCATTAGAGTTACTCATATTCTGGAACATTCTGTCACGTAACTTATGTTTATATATAGAGATTTGAGTGGACAATATTTCATTCTTGTTCAAATGCTCAGTCTATGAAGAATCATTTTTATAATCAGATGTTTAATGTTGTGTTGTGAAAATTCAGAGCAAATTCAAAGAGAGGAATTATTCATTTGAAATATTCATTGGAATTACCAAAAGTGTTCATTCTCATATTGGAATAATATTTGACTTGGATATTTATGTGAAGTTATTCAAAGATATTCTGGATTACACCATTCAGGGATATCAGAACATTCAAGACTACTGACACATCAGGACATTCAAGGCTACTGAAATTAATTCGGAACATTCTATATTTAGGACTTGTGATTAGGACACTTAGCATTATTGGATTATTTGGATTTTAATTCACGTTACTGTAAGTGTCTTTTGAAGTTTCACTTTCATTGTCTAGAAATAAATTGCCTGTTGATTTTACTTACATTGTTGGTTTCACTTTCTTTCTGTTACATTGTTTTAAGACCTGGAGTCGTAACAATAACCTCAACATGCACATCATGACAATGGTTGACATGACTGAATATAGCCTTAACATTCACATCATGACAATGGTCCAGTCTACTGAATATAGTCTCAACTTTCACATCATGACAAAATAGTCCAATCTACTGAAAAGAGCCTCAACATTCACATCATGACAATGGTCCAATTCACTGAATATAGCCACACTCACACCATGACAGTGGTCCAATTCACTGAAGATAGCCTTAACATTCACATCATGACAATGGTCCAATCTGCTGATTATAGGGTCAGCATTCACATCATGACCATGGTCTAATTCACTGAATATAGCCTGGGCAGCATGGTCCAATCTACTGAAAAGAGCCTCAACATTCACATCATGACAGTGGTCCAATTCACTGAATGTAGCCCCAAAATTCACATCATGACAGCGGTCCAATTCACTGAATGTAGCCCCAACATTCACACCATGACAATGGTCCAATTCACTGAATATAGCCTCAACATTAATATCATGAACATGGTCTAATTCATTGAATATAGCCTCAATATTCACATCACGACAATGGTCTGATTCACTGAATACTGACTATTGTCTCAAACATTTACATCATGACAATGGTCCAATTCACTGAATATAGTCTCAACATTCACATCATGACCATGGTCTAATCCACTGAATATAGCCTCAGTATTCACATCATGACAATTTTCCAATCCACTGAATATAGCATCAACATTCACATCATGACGACGGTTCACATTATCAGCAAAATATTAAACTTCTATATCACTTGCACCAATATTCATCGAGTTTGTAAATGATCGTAAAATTCCAATAATGAAATTGTGTTTCCCATAACTTTAATTTGGGGTTTCTTGAACAATTCCAAAGTGTTGTGGGATCCTTCTTTCTCATTTGCAATAAACTTGTGGACATTTTATTTTTGTATTCAAATTTTGCTTTCCTTATAATGGATCTACAATGCCGTTTTAGATCAAACATAATTTGCATATATGTCTCAGTCATAGATTGCTGATCAATTTTAAACTTTTCAAGATAATTTTATTTTTTAAAAGCTCAGTCTTGTAAAACAACGGTTTATTTCTATGTTGTACATAACCATTAAAATAAACATTGCTAACATTTCTAACTATCGTTTTCTGAAACAAAACAATCTCCATTTCATTTAGTATAGCAGTAAATTTTGAAACTACTGCGTCGATACTTTCAATACCGTAAATAATAGTTTAAAATTCCCTTTTTTGAAGTTTTTTCAAGATAAATAGATCATACTGTACACGTAATTTTTTGAAATAAAAGATTTACTACCTAATTCCAGAGGCTAATGATTATAATCCTTCATAATACAGTGAACAATAAATTAAGTACTTGATGATGCATTTCTTTCTCTAACAAAACCTAATCAACCACACTTCTGCTGTTTGGTCCTGAATATGTAAATTTGCCTAAATCTTTGTATTGAGCCAACCTATCATTACCTATTCTTAAGCCTGATGCTTTGCAGAAGTGTAATAAACAATTTGCAAACATATTTGACTTTTTATCCATAGATACTCTTTTAATATTATCATCAATAATGTAATCATTTTCATTTTCAAAGGGCAAGAAACCATCATTTTCGACGTAATCTCTTGTATGTTATTTTTATTATTATTATTATTTTTTCTCCTGCTGTTATTGTATTAAGATCCTCCAACATTATAACATTAAACCCTTCATCTAAATTTTAATTTATCAAAACTATTAAAATTTCTGTGATTGAAGATAGTAGAACCCGCTGGAGGCAAAAAAGAAAAAAAAACAAACCCAACAACAACATATCATTGTGTCTTTATCAATTTATATATCACTTTTCATGCACAATTTTAAATCCATCATGAATGTTTTCCCTACAATATATAGACATGCGTTCACTTTATTTTTTTGCCTTTTTGTGTATTCTGTATCGATAATACTGCTTAAAACCAGTCAAATATATTTTATAAGCTTTTAAAGTTAATGATTCTATCAAACATATTTCCAGTATATAAAAATCTGAAATAAAACCACAACATTCATTGTCTTTATTTAGTCTACAAGCATTCCAACTAAATATATGTATCCCAACCTCTGGCTCGTCCTAGTTTCCATCTTGCTGTTGCACATCCTGGAGATGTTGACTTTTAGTTGATGTGGTGGAAGTCTTGCATAACACATGCCTCAGGGATCTATCAGCTCGAGGTCCACATACATAATTGTTTCCTTTAGACACAATATGTCGATTTCCCGCCTGGCCTCTACATATAAATCCTTTATTTCTTTCTAGTAAGATACAGTATGGAGACTCCATATGCTGCATTGTTCAGTTTTCATTTCCTTTCTTAAGCATTCTCCTCCTGTCCGGGTAAAAGTCAAACTTGGCAACAATCGGACAGTTTTTCACCAACCTAGGCTTCTCAAGGCGGTTAGCTTAATCCATTTTTACCTCAC
>JAQPZY010001639.1:4755000-4857500 GCA_029931535.1 Margaritifera margaritifera | reverse complement strand
TCCAAAAAATTACAATACTTTACAATATAAACTTCAACAGTTACAACAAGAATAAAAAGATGGGAAGAAACATAACGATTAAGAGATAAAAACGTTTCTTGATGACTTTAAAGCTGCTGTGATAAAGTTGGAAGATAAACTGACTGCTAACGCTACAAAAAATAACGATTTCACAGAAATAACGAAAAAGGTAGATTTTTAAATTTTAGTTAGTGATTAGATAAATTAGAAAGACATGTGATATAGATATTACGGACTTAGATGACAAGATTAAAGCAATAAATAATCAGGATTTAGCAACTCTAATAAATTAACTTACAGCGGGAATAAAAAAAAGCCGAAAACAGATAGCAAAGAACGTAATAACTGAGAGCTACATAATAATATTGGTGTGGTACAAGGAAGTATTGATGAATTAGGTAGAAACGTTAAACGATTAGAAAAAGATTTAAATGAATTAGAACAAAGGGTTACAACCGCAACTGATGCTTTCAAAACAGATCTGAAAAACAACATCCTGCAATCAACACTAGTACTCATATACAAAAATTGCATTAAGTGAAAGAATCAGAAATAGAAGGAAATATGTAAATATTTAAGGCCAATTGAACACAGAACTGGGTATAGAGCGTATTGTAATAATTACTACAATTGATGAAAATTTATTTTAAATATGAGAGCAAAAGCGAACAGGTTTGGTAAATTAGATAAAGAACTATTACCTGGAAGTTTATTAATTTATGATTTTTGCAATATACAAGAGAATTCTGCTTTAGTTGGTATAAGAAATCGGGTATACATTTACACTACATTTGAAGGGAGTGTGCAAAACGGAAATTCGGATTTTTAGACTTATTATCTGGTATTATCACACACACCAGATACTACTTATTAATTTCATATATTATGCTCCATCACATTTTACTGAATGCCAGTTAGATACAATAGAAAGCTGCGGTATTATATCGTTCAAATAAAGAAATCAGAAATGCATTGTTTTTCAACTTGAACATTACAACTACAGATGATATTGAATTTTATATTATATTAGTGGTAAATAATAATAGTCATGCTTACTTGGTAAATATAAAACCTTCAGATGGAGATAAATTATTATTTAAAAATTAGAGAATCAGAAATATATTATTTTAAGGAGAAAATATTTCTATATACAACGTACAACTTCAAATTACGATATAGAATAACATATCTCTTTTTATTTTTACTTTTATTTCTAACTGAACATACAACTTCAAATTACGATGTTGAATAACATATCTCTCTTTTTTTAACATGCCTGATAATTTACGTACTAAAGGCTTTGTACCTTTTTTTACCTTCTATCAATTTCTTCTGTAATGGAGATAAATCAGACTCATTAGGAATTAGTTTTTCTGGTCCTAAATGATACTCTTAAAATAGTCATACAAATATCTTGGTACTTTTAAATCTGCGTCTAAAATTCCACTAAATCTTGTATCATCTCACCAAGACATAAGAGCTCTTCGTTTGTTTTTATTTGTTGTTTGTTTACCCATTTAAAATTTGTGACAGGCATGTGTTGGCACATGGCCCAATTATATAAAAAATTGGATTCCGGTACATAATGAATGACCTTGAGCTCCTATTTCCCATCTTCGTTATAATATTCATGATTTGCTTTAGCATATCTATGTTTGTATCTTGCTGATTCCTCCTCTAATTACACATTCCATCATCCGGAATACATCATAATCTGATAGCAATCTTAATTCTACCGTAATTATTCTCACCCTAGCATCATCAGCTAGTCCAGGTGCACTCAAATCATGTGCTGGATGTGGTTTATATTTATTCATACATATATTTCTAAATTCTTTACATCAAGGTAGCTATCTTTTCATAGTAGTCATAGTAGTCATATAAACCACCAAGTGAATTCAAATTTGAAATATTTTATGACGTCATTAGCATGCTGATAATCCGCTTCCACTGAGGTTTAAAGGAACTGTTTCTATTGATGGTAATTTAGTTAGTCATGTATTCGTGCGGCAAGATATCTTTTCTCAAATATTTTGGTTCCATTCCTTTGAAATGTTTAATTATTTCTGTGAATTACCAATCGTTTAGATTTTTAGCAAGTTGCTCTAGTGATTGGTTCATAAATCATTGACTATATATGAATCTGATTGTTCTTTTAACTAAAACTTCTTCGCCGTCTTTTTCAATTATATTAACTATAAAATTATTACTAATCAAAATATATATTTTTAACCATCATTTGGTGTTATCGATATTCCTTGATCCGGATATTTTTTTGCTAATGTCCTAATAATTTAATAAGTATCGTATCCAGATAAATTATGAATAATTAGTGGTATATATTTAGGATGTTTGTAATTTAAATTACACTTTACATATGCAGGACCTCTGTATTTTCCAGTTAAGTGATCATCATCTTTACTATATAATTGTTGGTGGTAGTAGTAATTTCATCAATTTCGTTTGTTTCTTCTCCTTTTATTAATCTCCTTTTCACCTATGTTTGTGGAATTATAATGCTTTTTATTTTCATTAATAAATATCGTTTTAGAATCATTTCTTGGCTTAATTTCTATATTTGCAAATAATAGTAAAATTTAGGTATGTAGTCTGCTAAGCTGTAAACAAAAGGCTTATAATTTTTGTGGTCTGATTTAATTTAGAGACAAAATCCTGATGGTATGATGTTTTGATGTTGTTATTATCCATGATGTATTCTTGTTCTGTTTACAACCAATTATTGGTTCCATAATACTATCGAAGGCATTATATATAACAAACGGAGCTTTTTGGTTGATACATTTTAAGAGTCCTTGACAGACATTATTTTTATGTGTTATCTATTTTACTACATAATATTTTGTGATCTTCTAATGATAATTCAGAATTTTAAAAACAATTCTGACACTTCTTAGAAAAGTATTTTGGTGTGTTTTTACTTACTTGTGATGCTATTAAGTTTGATAAATCTATTAGTAAACTACGATGATCACTGTTCCCATCACACATAATTACCATATGTACGTGACTGTCCCTTTCTCTTTCTGCCATTCTAACTGGATGTATGAGTTTGTCTACTTTTTCTACGAATTGGAGGAGGCTTCAATCCTCTTCTTTTAGATTCTGGTATTTTGGTATCAAGTAACTTTTCTCCATTTATTATATTACTCTTTCTTCAATTAAACATTCAGTGTGAAATTTAATTTTCATGATTGAATAATCAGCATCCTTTTACAGTTTTTCCACATTCGCAATTACTTATTTTCTTGTTGTGATATCTGATTTTATCATTTTCTCCATACTATTACCAGTATCAATTAGTAAAATTGGCAAAATGTTTACACGTTTTATAGATTGCTTTTCTAAGTTCCATGTCGTCTTATTTTAACTACAATTGTAACATGTAATATTTTCATCCATTTATACTACTTACATATTTTGCATATGAATCTGGCATTGTTATGTTTCTCTAAATCATTGTACCAAATACGCCTTTTAAAGTTTTTAGATCTTCCTTTATTTTTTTTATTTTTTCCTGTTCAGACTCATTAAAATATTAAACTCATAAAAATGGAACCTATTTTCCTCAATAATATTTAAATTGTTCTTTCCCAAGTTTATTATTATCAGCTTGGAAATTTCTGTGCAGAAATATCTAATATTATTGGTGGCAGTAATTTAGATGTTATTATTGTCTGAAATTTTGTTACAATACCAACATTAAATTTTTAGAATTTGTAAGTGTTATTCCATCATACAAAATGTCACAATATCTGTCCTTCAGAAGCATTTGTTTGATTTTATACTGAGGCGGGTCTTGGAATTTTGGAGCAACCAACATCTATTTTTTAGTGGCATAATATTTTCATTAGGCTTCCAACTATTAAATGAATGTTCATATTCTTTCGATTTTACAAAAACATTTTTGTTACCGCTCATGTTTTCGTCGTCATTTTTGTTTAACCTTAAGCACGTCATTGTTTTTGTCTTCATTGTTGTTTAACCTTAAGCACGTCATTGTTCTCGTCTTCATTTTTGTTTAACCTTAAGCACATCATTGTTTTTGTCTTCATTTTTGTTTAACCTTAAGCACGTCATTGTTTTTGTCTTCATTTTTGTTTAACCTTAAACACGTCATTGCTTTAGTCTTCATTTTTGTTTAACCTTAAACACGTCGTCTTGTTTTCGTCTTCATTGTTGTTTAACTTTAAGCACGTCATTGTTTTTGTCTTCATTTTTGTTTAAACTTAAGCACGTCATTATTTTTGTCTTCATTGTTGTTTAAACTTAAGCACGTCATCTTGTTTTCGTCTTCATTGTTGATTAACCTTAAGCACGTCATTGTTTTTGTCTTCATTTTTGTTTAACCTTATGCACGTCATTGTTTTCATCTTCATTTTTGTTTAACCTTAAGCACTTCATTGTTTTCATCTTCAATTTTGTTTAACCTTATGCACGTCATTGTTTTCATCTTCATTTTTGTTTAACCTTAAGCACGTCATCTTGTTTTCGTCTTCATTGTTGATTAACCTTAAGCACTTCATTGTTTTCATCTTCATTTTTGTTTAACCTTATGCATGTCATTGTTTTCATCTTCATTTTTGTTTAACCTTATGCACGTCATTGTTTTCATCTTCATTTTTGTTTAACCTTAAGCACGTCATTGTTTTCGTCTTCATTTTTGTTTAACCTTAAGCACGTCATTATTTTCATCTTCATTTTTGTTTAACCTTAAGCACGTCATTATTTTCATCTTCATTTTTGTTTAACCTTAAGCACGTCATTGTTTTCATCTTCATTTTTGTTTAACCTTAAGTACGTCATCTTGTTTGTCATATATAGAAAACATCTCGTAAAATATTTCCCGAATATTCTCTCCCTTTAAGTCTTCCAATTTATATACAGTAGGATCACCTAAAATGACTTTCCTGATTGTGAATATTTATTCCGTGAAATTAGACCAATAGCCTTTTGTAAAATAAGTTTATTTTTTAAGATCCTAACTTCCTCACCTATTTATATTTAGGCGCTCCACAGGTATCGGTTGTCAAATAACCAAATAAGTTACTTCATACATTGACCCTAGTGTTTGGTCAATCGCCACAATTGATAGCATATCTATCGACCTGTAACAGGTTAATATTAGATGGACCTTATAAAGGGAACTAATTCAAACTTGTCTACAGATTGTGTTCAGTCATTTGTATGTGTTTGTGATTTTATCAAACGCCTTTAAAGTCATACAATCTAGAACACAAAACCTATTCTAGTCTTTGCTATGTTTGCTATACAATCTAGAACACAAAACCTGTTCTAGTCTTTGTTATGTTTTGATTACTCTTTAGATAATTCAAATTTTTCATTGTTCACTTTTTACTGAATTGTTATGTAAGTTCACTTTTTACTGCATTGTTATTTAAGTTCACTTTTTACTGCATTGTTATGTAAGTTCACTTTTTACTGCATTGTTATGTAAGTTCACTTTTTACTGCATTGTTATGTAAGTTCACTTTTTACTGCATTGTTATGTAAGTTCACTTTTTACTGCATTGTTATGCAAGTTTGCATATTTTAACAATGATATCATATAAATAGATTCTCACGTTACTGTATACGACCTTGAAAATCAATACATATATAAACCGTTGGGGGTTTGTATACCATTTGTGAATTCTATTAGCTAAATACAATAATTCAACATCACATCATGTCAACATGCGAACATGTGAACATAACTTAGTCCATTTTTAATATCCAAAATGTATTTGAAAACCCTCTGTTGTATCACAGCTTAGACAGGGTTTACACAAGAAAGTGTGTATGCGAGCGAAAATTACTGCTATTTTTTTAAATATTTTTTTATTAAACCAGATATATAGTAGCAAATGTGAAATAGCATATGTCTGTTACACTTGTCACACTTGTTAAAACATAATGAGCATATACGGTAAAGAGTGACGGGCGGTATCTCGTCATGTCCGCTTCGCGGCCTTAGCTCAAAAACGGCTGGACATGATAATTTATATAGTAATGGTTATAACTTTAGAGCTGGTATTTTTAATGTTTATTTTTTTAATGTACTTTGGTGGCCTAAGCCAGGACGCATACAGATAAAAAATATTTTGTTGATGTATATCGTCTGAACTAGGAAGTGTATGGCCACCAAAATACAAATTAAGGTGTAGGGTAGTGTGTTGGTCTGTAAAGAAAAATAAAGACTTGGTAGTGGTCTTGTTTTGAAAAATGAAAATAAGGTTATATGCGGGTATATCGTCAGAGCTAGGAAATCCAATGTATGTATATATATATATATATATATATATATATATATATATATATATATATATATATATATATATATATATATATATACACACACACACGTGTGTGTACGTCTGCTTGAAAGACTATATATGCAATAAGAAATGTATGCACATTAACAGTCTTAATTGAAAATATGATCAATTTTATCAGCTGAATTTCCAGTGTCCCATTTTCTAAATTTTATGAGCAATCAAAATCCAATCTTGCCTTTTGGTTACTTTAGCTTTCATTTTAATTTTGTCCACTAAAATGTAAAATAATATGTCACATTTCCATAAAATTATGACATAAATGTCATTAGGCAAAAGAGAAAATCATGGATTCTTTTGTTTGTTTTTTAATTGAAACGAAAATAAACCGTAACTCTACATAAAGCGCCTAGCATAACATAACACATAAGACTGTGCCTTAAATTAAATGCTTTCACATGTTTCCATGTATTATTTGCATTCAGTAGTTTATATATTTTCTGCGTATCAGTATTCTGTACCTGCGTAAGGAAACACAAATAGTTTATATAACTCTACTGGAAGATAAAACATTGTGCATACAGTGCTGATCAATTCGTTGATCGCAATGACACTTTAAACGATTCTTTATGAAGGACAGATGAATGATGAACATTATCTTCCACTAGTTGAGTCATGTCGACCTGCTTTACAGGGTACGGGAACAATACTAACAAATTGGGGCACAGCTTACTTAAGGTTCACGATGATTGAAAATTACCCCCTTTGGCTTTGTATCCATTTAAAAATAGGACATTTTGCCGATTTTATTTTAATGCCTTTTAACAAAGGTAAATCCATATACAGATTTTCCCATATTAGTATTCGATGCAAAAATGTGTTCCACCTGCAGAGGAAATATTCATAAAGTCTAAAGTCGGAAATTGCAGCATGCTTTCGTCGCAAACTATGTAGTCTTTTGGGGGTTTATTTTGTCTGTGTTTTTTTGTGTCACTTGAAACTGACAACCCTACGACCAAATTGTCGTCTTGCATAAGGGACGTCAAAAGCACTGATGCATTCCTGCACTGTACAATAACAGATCATGGTGTCAAGTATTGGCTTTGATTTTGTGAATCGGCCATGACATGACTTCTTGATCACAGGTCTGAAGCTTGTTGCACTTTGATCGACGGTATTCATAGGACAGTGATAGGGGAGGAGGGTGATTTTTAGGGGATGAAATCAAAGAGAAAGCATTTTCTTTAGATAATATTAGATTTCAACCTCAATGCACTGCGCTCCTGGCAATTGAGCGTGTAACGTTTGACCCAGCGCCAAGTTGACCTAAATCATTTGTTTTAGAATGGTGAGGGAATTTAACTTATCTTATTGATTTCTTTGTTATAGCTGAATTTTATCGAATGTCATAAATATAGCCTTCTACATGCTCTTGACAAGACCATTCTACGTCACTGTATGTATCATATGACCCACAACAATACTTTTCCCAGGTATACCTCAAACTCCACACAGTGGATTACCTCTCTTGAATAGGATAATATCACTGCCACAATGCGATCGAATCATCGCTCGGCCATTTCCGTCAGATCGTGAAATAACCTCTGAAGTAGTTGTAGGAACACATCAATTTGATGTGTTTGGTGATCTCCTCCGGTGGAGCTTACCATTGATGTTACGACAGTGAAGGCCGATAATGTTCCGATTGTGACTTTGTGTCCTTCCGCCGCCATTTTGTTCCATTTGAACGAAATTAGTTCAGAATATAGTTCTCAATGGCTACGAATTACATCCGAGGTTTCTTTCTCGACTTGACAGAAAAAGCTGAGGATATTCTGATTGTGCCACAACGCTGTGAATTAGGTGGTAAATTGCCACCTGGAGGAAACAGTACGGTTAAATAATTGCATCACTCTCAATTTAGACTGCACTTGGTGAGATATTTTCTGTACAGTTGCTTTAGTGCAGAATGGGAAGATTTTGCCAAGTACGTTGGAGGAGAATGTCAGGAATTCTTTACTTGCAGCGATGGAACACAGGGCTGACGATGTTACAAGGTAGCATGCGGCTTACGTCACAATATACTGATTACGTAAAAATGAAAGACCTATGAGCCACCAAACACAGTCCGGATCTGGTTCTGTTTCCCTTGTTTTTGTTTGGATGTCAATAAGAGATATACGTATAAGGTAGGATGCAGTTAACGCGTTCGTGTAGTATTTTGCAAAAACAATAAACTAAGGTTTAGATAGCCCTGGGGTCAAAACAACCTTCAGGCAGCGATATATTCTGAAAGAGTATGAGCTGTGTGGAACTTGGGTATATCTATGTGGAATATGTCGTAAATACAAACTGTGCTTTTAGTTAATGCAGAAACTCATCCACACTCCAGATGTTTATCCGCTTTTGCAAAATCAATGCTTACTGTACAGACTGAAATGACGTGATCGTTACGTTATGACGTCATCAATATATGATGTCACTTTTTACCTTGGTGTATGGTAGTTTTTTTAATTCTGGGAGAGGCTTGACGTAAAATGACATGGTAATGACTTCTGTATCGCAATAACAGTCCTATTAAAGAAAATAAAGTCAACGAAAACAATATGAAAAATTAAATGCTCTTTTGGTATTTAAATAGACATTATTCCAAGTAAAATGAAGCAATAAACGTTTATGTCTCTGTAGTAAAAAAAAAAAAACTTAAATAAGTGATATATTGTAGTTCATGAAATGGACCCATGACGTCAATGCTCAGTCTGGTCTGTCATATTTTGGCTGCAACTCTCCCGCACGCACACAAACAGAAAGCTCTTATCTCGAAGGTTGGGAAAAGAAGAATAATTTTAGACAAACTTTTACAACAGTTACCTGAATCATTATACGTCCAGAAAGAACGCTACCAAAACCTCGACGGCTAAATTCATCGGCGGATAATTGGATCTTTATTGTCAATAAATTTGGGTAGACAATGGTTGCATGAGAGGAATTAAAAATGCTAAGAAATATGACATATTTGCGTTGTTTAACACTTTGTCTCGCAGAAAAAACACCAAGTCCGAGAACATGGAAATGAAAGCATTTCCTGGTGAGTTGCAGCCTTTAAGAAGGTGTCAGAATCCTATCACCAACCAAGTTATCTCCAAACTAACTGTCATGCGAGAAAGACCATGCTTTCCTTTAAAAAAGAGTCTACCTTTATATTACGCAACTAATAGTTTAGCAATGTCACAAATGCTTTTTTTATGCCAATGTAAATTTTTAAAGGTTTTCACTTTGTGATCCGAATTCTCTGTAAGTGTCACTGGAAACTGAGGTTTTGTGTTAAACTAGACTTTCCAGACGAGATGTAATGTTTGGCATTTCAAAACGTTTGGAGTATGTGGAGTTTGCCGGTAGTAGCCCTCAAAACGCCTAAATTTGTCCACACTGTAAAAGCTGGTCGCGTTTAACATGCAGTTAGGGACGATAGCAGCATATGCACTTTATATAACCATTATCTGCGTAGTAAGGGGATTTCTGCCAGGAAAAATGTTCGGTTCACCGTAGCTCGAAGTTAAGCCACGATTTGATGTCAACGGCAATTACTTCTAAAATTCAGTATAGCCCTACTCGATACCAAAGGAGCCTTCTTATTATTTCACGGTTGATTGTGAAAATCTGATCAAGTTTCGAACTTCAAAGAGGCGAACAAAGTCGCGGAGACTGTTCATACAATGCGTACCGACAACTGCCACACGTAACGTTGTTACGGACCGGCATAAATTTCAAAGATTTAAACCTTCCCTTCAGACCTTTCGTGAACTTAACCGTCTGATTTCTCTAGAAACATGTGAATTAAACTTCAACAATGATAGAGATATGGATTTAACCCGTAAGACTCAATAACAAAACAATTTTGGAAAGACAGGTAAAGCATGCCCTGGTGTTTCCGGCAACTTTATATCATTGGAATACGACAGTCGTTTGAAATATAAAACCGGATGCTGGAGTTCAAAAGACATTTTGCATGTTATATTACATAAATGAGGAAGGCACAGTTTTCTTTTTTACTTTTGTTTTCGATGATAGTAATACATTAAATGTGACATGCTAGTTTGGCAAGTGTTTATTGAAAAAGCAGCCTGGTTTATTCTTGAAAACATTTATTTTTTCAGATTTTTTCAGCACATGTTCTTGGTGATTGTGGTAGTTTAGTAGTAGAAGAAGTGGTGATGATTTTGGTATCAGGAATGCTTCTATCATCATCATTATCATCATCATCAGCGTTGTCATTGTCATCGTTGAAGGCAGCAATAATAATAAAGTAGATGTTGGAGTATCTTGTAACGTCTTTTCCGGCCATTTTGTTACCATTTCAGTTCTGTACCGTTTCAGTAACCGTCACTGATTGTTTTTAGTGCCTATCTTACCGTTCCCGTTTCGAACCATCCATCAATCATCTCTTTGTCTCCGTACCGTTTCGTACCATTTCATGATATTTTCCCAGCGTCTCGCCACCTGTATTTAGTGAAATTTGTTTTCCACTTTAATTCAACTCTAACAAATTTAATCGATTCGTCGTAAATTCTTTTAAAACAAGTATAGCTTTTGAAAGATCGAAAACAGCCGTTCAAATCGTTTCTATGTTATAGTACTGTTTAGTACCGTATTGTACTGTTTCATACCGTTTCGTACCATTCAAAACGGTCTTCCTAATCGTACCGTATCATCTTTGTACTGTTTCCATCAGTTTTAGTACCGTTTGTGTACCGTACCGTCTTCGTACAGTTTCCATTGTTGCAATAGACGTTACAAGTACTGTCGTAGTAATAGTAGTAGTAGCCCGCCCCCGGGGACAATTGCCCAGAGGCCAGGAGATTCTAGGGGTCCGCCGTCAACTCATTTACAATAAATTAATCTTTACAGTAAATATTAAAGTTCCTTGCAAGAGTCTAAATTGAGGTAAACCTCGCTTAAGTTATATGTTTTCTCTTGTTATTCTTTTAAAATGTTTACACGCATTCTTCAACATCCGATAAATACGTTTTTCTTTTAATACGGCTATCAGATTCGAGCATAACTAAATGCATAGCTTACTGAGAGAGAGAGAGAGAGAGAGAGAGAGAGAGAGAGAGAGAGAGAGAGAGAGAGAGAGAGAGAGAGAGAGAGAGAGAGCAACATATTAGTTCCACATATGACTATCTGCAAGTTTGCGATCACAACATACGTGCAGTAGTCATAACTGCTGACGCTCCTTAACATTTACGTCACTATAATACAGGATTGTAATTTAAAATATACATGTCAATAATTGAAACACTAAATAGAATTTTGCTTCTTGACATGATCTAAAACGCCCAAATTTAACTAAATCAATTAAATGATATTTTAATATACATGATTTTCTTAGTGTAATGAAGAATCGTAATGACTTTGGGAAACAATGTTCTCTGTGAAATAAATAAAATCAAGTTGTGTTTACTTTCCTGTGACACAAATGTCAATCGCCTCACTCTGAAACGTATAAATTTATTTGTTACGATATATGTAGTTTATGTTTTGTGATGTTTTGTAATATTCTTTAAAATTTTGAATTTCATTTCTTGGATTTATTTACCAAATAATGAACAAGTCATCACTTATTTTCTCGACAACTTTACCATTAACATGTAGGATGTGACAGGGGATAATAATAATAATAATAATAATAATAATAATAATAATAATAATAATAATAATAATAATAATAATAAAGGTGAAGGAGGAGAAGGGCACAAATGTCTAGACACGAACAAGTGTTTCGTTGTTATTCACGATTATTTATCATTTATTCTAATCTTGAGAAAAAACATATAAAGGAGTTATACAGAAATCTCAAACCAAATGAAATTGAAAGAAATTCCAGCGACTTCTCGTCTGGAAAGATAAAGGGTATTATCCTTGAAAGAAGACAAGCATCAATATATGGTCTCAAAAAAAGCAAGTTGTTGTTGTTCGTCATTTAGAATGAATTGGAGAAAGAAAATGAACAAAAGATCGAATGTCTGGTGATGGAGATATGCAAATGGAGAGATTTAAGAACAAATAACTTTTATCTCCAAGACTTCCATTTCTGTTGACTGAAGCCGTCAGTCGGTGCTTGAGCGCATTTTAGCCTCACATGCCGAGCTTTATTGACAGGCTGATATCGGGAAGAGCTTTTAGCGCCATCTTGTAGATAACCTTTTACCTCTATCACGAGGACGTGCAGATGTGCACATTAAGTCTAATGTTTGTTCTTTATGGTTCGACGCTATTTGTATACTTTATAGGGATAGAACAATTAATCTATGAATTATATTAGTTATCCCCGGTTTGAACAATACAGAGTAAGTGACTGAAAGAGTTATGATGTAATCTCAAATTTATCCCGCATGAAGCAGCAGCATGGAAAAAAAAAATAAAAAAAAAATAATAAAAAATTGTATTTACAATAAGGATGACCAAACCGTAATAAACAAAAAATATGATTCATTGATTAGGCCTCATACAGTGATATCATATTTTATCTAACATATACAACTTATACGATATTAAATATGATAAAATCAACGCTGAATTGATTATATTGAATCAAGGTGAGTATCACATGTAAAAACAATTTTTTCCCCTTTCTCGTTAATTGTTGGGACATGATTTTTTATTTTTGTTGTTTTTAACGGCACTTTTAACACGTCATTATCCATATTCTGCCGGGGAAATGGAAGCTAATTGCCTTTTTCAAGGACACACCGAGACAGCCGACTCGAGCTAGCCTGGGCTGGTATCGAACTCGCGACACTTGGTTTACGAGTCCGACGCTCTACCAACTGAGCTACCGCGGTTCCCTTTGAGACATGACAAAAATAATAGAACAATCAAAAGAAAGAATGTGTATGAGTTACTTTTCATCGATAAAACGACCGCTTTTGTTTTATACTGTATTGCACTCAATACCATGTGACGAGTTACCCAAGCACAAAAAGTCAGATCTTTTACGTCAAAAAGGATTTTCAATATATTGTATCTTTTCTTCCCCATTGATTAATAATTTGCGCTACTAGAGCGTATGGAAAAATAGCAAATATCCAAAATGTTAAACCCTGAATTTTTTACTATTTTATGAATTTCTCAACAATAGCAGTTAAAGAAATTAAAAGACCTAAATTTGGACATGTGAAACTAGTAGGACATGATTTTAATGATCATTATTAGTTTTGCATCAAACAGTTCCAATAGCATGCAGTAGATAGGAGAAAATATGTAAGATTTTGATTTAGGTGTTTTGAATGTTATATTGTGCCGAGGAATGTAGAGTAAAATGCCTTGCCCATGAACACACCACGGTAAAAATGCCTTGCCCATGAAAACAACACGGTAAAAATGCGTTGCCCATGAACACACCACAGTAAAAATGCCTTGCCCATGAAAACAACACTATAATCGATCTGGGATAATCTAATGGTGGAAATCGAACCCTGACTTCCAGGGCTAGTTTAACCGCTAGGCAAACTTGGCGGTCGCCTAGAGCGGCAAAATTTGGGGTGGGGGTGGTCAAAAAAATTAATGAATGAAATAAGAAAGTGAAATAGCGTAAAATAGAAGATAATGCGCGTCTAAAAATAGAAAGAGAAAAACAGAAGGAAAGAATAAATGTACAATATTCATTTTCGAAAGTTAATTGTGGGGGAAGGGGGCGCAAGCCTGAAGGTTCGCCTAGTGCGCCAAATACCCTTGCGCCGGCTCAGCTTACTTCCTCGTCACGAGTACAACCCCATAACCTCTGAGTACATCGCGGCTCCTAAAATATGTAAGGAAATGTTAGC
Source organism: Margaritifera margaritifera (assembly GCA_029931535.1). NCBI lineage: Eukaryota > Metazoa > Mollusca > Bivalvia > Unionida > Margaritiferidae > Margaritifera > Margaritifera margaritifera. Next base: position 4,843,360 of record JAQPZY010001639.1, on the reverse strand, counting down.
TTGAAAAAATGACATTTGAGCATAACCCAATTAATTATAATAATGCCAATCTGTTTTTATACATTTTATATTATGACATGGTTAATAGATAAGGCTGGTTCACAACGATGGGGTTAGGATGAAGAAAAAAATAAAACAACAAAACAAAACAAAAACGAAAGAAAAAAAAAATCACAAAAGTTAGATGTTCGCGTTTATTTAGTCCTTTCATCTACTGCACAAGTAATATTTGGGACATTGACGCTTTCCTTGTTGTTTGTCACTGTGACCTTTGTTTAACAAGTTTAGCTAGCAATTTAAGGCAACAGCTGAGTGGTGAAAGCAAGAGGTTATATGGTTATATATTGGGGGTGGGGGTGTTAATAATCAGGTGATATTCGAAAGTGTAAATTTAACTTAATATTTTAATTATATGTGCCCCCATGATATATTCATTGCTGAAAATGAAAATATCCTAAGCTAGTTACAACCATTATACTCAAGAAATTCCGCTACCAATGTGGCATTGATGAATCCATTTTGTTTGGGAAGTATATACGTTTGTCTTCTATGTATTGAATCAAAGGTAACTTCGACGGATAGTAAGATAGTGCCGATCCCTAGCGACTTCCATCCATACCTGTCAGAGGGTATGGCATATCTTCGGTCCAGACCTTCACCTGTGCAGATTATTTCCCTATCATTTCATAGGGAGTGGGGGATATTTAGGAACATTATTAAAGAATTTATATTTGAAATGTAATTGAGAATCAGTTATATGGTTATTATTAAATGAATTCATATGAGAAAATAGTACAGTCACCAATTGGTAATAACGTTATTTGTATTCGACCCTCGTAAACCAGTATTATTCTAGCTAACTACAATGTGCACGCTGTTGTTTAGAAGGGCCCGTGACAGGTGACATACTGTAAGTAAATACTGTGTGTATCTAGCCACGGTGAAAGTGCAACAAATGTAAATTATACTCGAACTCTTCCAACCGGGCTGTCTAATGAGAACAAGTAGACAGCACTCTTCATCCAATTAGCTGTAATATTCAATAATTCGTTACATGTAATCAAACGATAACTCAGTAATGTGATTTTACCTGACGAGATGACTGACTTGCACATTTGGACAATACATTTGTAGGCACGACGCCTTCATAATTGAACCTTTACGACACCAGTCTATTTCAGAAAGTTGCATTAAATCGCTTTTATATTTTTTTGTTATTCGGGATCGTATCATGCCTCTTTCAAAAATAATGTATTCTGTCATGACAATTAAAAATCTTCTTCGTGCTCATTTTCCATTGGGAAGTAATAGTTCCGTGTTAATGACACCCTTTTCCACGAAATGAATCTCAAGGGTGAATCAGTAGTATGGTGAATACTAATTAGAATACTAATTAAAATACTAATAGGGATTACAGAAAATTTCTCTATCGGTGTAGTAATAAAAGTCGTCTTGTTGGATGCTATCGGGCCCATTGTCTTTTAATTTATCAATCAATCCATCCCAACAAATACGTTATTTTTGGTTCCGGTATGAACTCCTTTTCTGGTAAGATATACTGGATGGGACGAAATGTCATCGCTTTATGTTGCGTTGGAAACATAATAATGTTTGTTCCCGTACGGTAGAGTAATCATTCTCAAGAGTTTGATAGGGAAACAAGTCTGAGGTATATACAGTAAGACTACTTCTGACATGACTGATTCATATTTACTATGCATTTTTTTAAACAGCAATATGAGAGAGAACATGCAATTTTCTGACACTAGTGAATATCCAAATGACAACGTGCTACGGTTTATCACAAATAAAGTAATATACCGAACATTTTCAAAGATGAACTAACCCGTACACCGTTTAGAGAACTTTGTATGTTAAGAGCCAAACTCTCTCTATTCATTCAAGACGGAAAAAAAAGACAAGAAAGTTTGCAAAGAAATAAAAAAAGATTAGGAAAAAAAAAAAAAAGGATGGGTGATTCAAAAGAATTTGAGAGTAGAGATGTACAAAAGATTGCTTGTTTAATCACAAGTAAATTATTAGCAGATGAATTGACGAAGATTGTACAATCATTAGTGCATTTATTATTTTGAAACAAAAGCCGTTGTGGGTAAAGATGGCTTTGATGAGACATGTTTACATCTGGGTCACCACCAGCGGTACAATCATGTCGGTCGTCGGTCTCGCTAGACCAGCGGTTCCCAACCTCAGGTCACGACCCAAACCAGGGTTGCGGGAGGTCCTCAGTAGGGTCGCGAAAGGTTATCAGAAGAATTTTTTAAATCATATCATAAGCCTGAGAGTCGGGAGGTCCTGTTGGTGGTCAACTTAGGGTCGCAGCAAATAAAAAGGTTGGGAACCACTGCGCTAAAGGACGCGTTATATCCAGTATGTATAACACAACAGACAAAATGATGCGTCATCCATATCTAATAGGTGCATGTCTAGAAAAAAAACACACACATACACGCACACCAGCGACTGGACGGTGATAAGTTCTTCGATATTAAATATATCACTGATGAAGAGACAAACAAAGCGTCGAAATGGAAGATCATATATATATATATATATATATATATATATATATATATATATATATATATATATATATATATATATATATATATATATATATACATACGTGCAGATGTCATGTCAGTGGACGATTTGCACGATCTGCAGCAGACATTCTAATAATGGGGATAACAGAACTTTGCCGACGATTATTTTGAGGAAAATTGGTAATTAAAATGTGTGGCCAGATGTAAGTTTTTTGTCCGACGTCAGCTTTCATCTAGGATTGAAAAATGAATTCCCACAAACTCCTGTCTCAACCCTTGACCCTTTAATCCACGAAACAGATTTCTTTCCAATCACCAGTTAACTTACAGATGAAACTGACAAATCTGAAATAGCCTCTAAATCACGAAATAGCCTCTCTAAATAACGAGACACATGAATAAGTTAAAAAATCCCCCACCCCCACAATAATATATGTGTTTTAATTATTATTTTCCATTTATCGTGAAGCTATATAAAGGAACACATGCGTTCACTCAATTGTGCCGATATAGTTACAGTATTGATTATTTGTTTTAGCAACATGATGATGATGAGGATGATGATCTTTATGATGATAACAATGATGATGAGGGAAACAGAATCACGTTGTAATTATGTTGTGCTGATTACTAATTTAGTGATGATGATGATGATGATTTTTCGTTGTTAAATGATGACTTTTGTGATGATGTTGATGACGATAATGATTGTGATGATGATTGTCGGGTTGATGATACATTGTTGTTGATATCATGATGATGATGATATTGTTTATGCTGTGTTGATTGCTGCTTTAATAATGATGATAAAAAATATAGGAGAGACAGAGACTATGATGATACTATATTGCTGCTGTTGTTGATGGTTGTTTGGCCATTAGAGAACTGAGTAGGTAATTGTATGTAATTGTCAGTAATCCTTCTATACTGTATTCACAATCTTACAGGCGAAAGAAAGTTCCAATCGCCTGGATGTCCATGCTCCCTTCTGTACAAGACATACAGTAACAGCTGCATCCAGATGAGACACCAAAATCATCCCTTCTGTCCGAAAAATTGAGAATTATGCACGACGAACAAAATAATGAGACAGATGGAGAAAGACCTATTTTTCTTTTTTTCCAATAACTACATGAAGTTTTGTTTCTCGCCAACAAATACATGTACTGCAATTTTCTGTAATTAGAATTAACAGTTTTCCATTTAAATAATAATAATAATCAAACATTGTATTCCATTTTTAATCTATGATATAAAATGTCACTTTAATAATTATGTGGTAGAATCGTTTCCTCTATATATTACCAGAAAATTAATTCTTTGAACATTGCGCGATGGACAGATTGAATTGACGCAGCTATATTTTGTTTTCCGTTGGTATTATCTTGGAAGTTAAATTGAATGAAGGATAGAAATATCAAATCAGTGTTTTTCATAAAAAATGTTTGGAAGTGTGGGAGTATGGGTTTAAAATGATAAATGAGCAAGTCAAGTAAAAAATAACGACATGTACATTAAAACATGTTTTAGTTGTTTTTGAGTATCAGTGTTAATATGGGATTGTCAAAATTAATGTATTACGCAAAGCAATAAACCACTCTCTGTTTCATTACCAGATTCCTAAATCTACCTTTGAGAAGTTAGATAAGAAGCAGCAAAAGTCTCAGGACTTACAAATCAAGTTGGCTGAGGTACAAAAAGTGAAAACATTTGGGATTTGCAGATTTAATGAAAATCCAAACGATTTTAAATTGTACACGGGTCTACCTATCTATAATTTTTTATCGTTTTTTCATGCTCTGCAACCAGAGAGACACATAATATCTTCCCTGTATTATCAGTTCTGCCAACACAATTTTCCCTATGTAAATTCGCGAGGTCGTGAACCTTTGCTCAGTGTGCAGGCCGCGGTTTCCCTAAACATCTCAAACTTTCTTTCTCAAAGTGAGATTTTTTAATATCTTTGTTATTGCTTGGTATGTAACAATTACTTTTTCACAAGGAATTAAAATACGATTATCAAATGTTGAATTTCTCTTAAAAAAAGTCTAGCCTCTTCTCTGAGTAAATTTTGAAACTTTTCATCAAATTCGAGGAATTCCTCAACTCTTTTTTCAACAATAAAAAGGTTTGCATGTTTTAAATTTTTTAACCTGTAATGTGATTTTGCATCCTTTCAAATATCTCTTCATCTGACAAATATATTGATATTCTCTAAACTAACGTAAGCAAGATAATGTAAAATCTCAATTTAAAGAGACATTTTGAAAATTGTAGTGAAATTGGGACCAGGATCAACTATTTTTGGTGATGTGCCGTCTTGGACAGTGGTAGCAGGAACTGGACCTAACTCACTGATTTAACATTTCCATTTACACTGTAAGTGAACTTCTAAGTAAATGGATCTGGTGCCAATTTGAGCTCCAAGAAATTTTATTGATGAGAAAATGCAAAAACTATTTTAAAATATAGGTTATAAGTAGACAAGATATATCATAGACTGTATCGCATTATTTGTATATCATAGACTGTATCGCATTATTTGTATATCATAGACTGTATCGCATTATTTGTATATCATAGACTGTATCGCATTATTTGTATATCATAGACTGTATCGTATTATTTATATATCATAGACTATATCACATTATTTGTACAGAAGCCATTATCCAATCTGGTGATACAATCTGTGTTATTTAGCAATTACAAAAATCATCATACTTATAAAGAGCAGGCTGCAATTGCACTGCATGGTCATGTGACCTTAGTTTCCGATCCATATACCTAATCAGCAACTGATTTTGACATCACTAAAGACTGTGGATTGTTAAAGCTGCTCGAGGCAAATGACTATATTATATTATTCACAGACTTCTTGCTGAATTTTATGAATGAACAGATCATTCATCCATTTTGAGGGGTGTTTCAGTAAAGACATTAGAACAGGAACAAAGTACTCGTCGCATAACATTCATGTTCAACGGGCTATAGAGCGTGTAAACAATTTCAGACTTTTACAGGAAACTTTTTCACAAAGCCAATGTAGAAAGTTAAATGATATATGGAAGGTTTATGCATTTGACTATAGAAAGTTAAATGATATATGGAAGGTTTATGCATTTTGACTATCACAAAATGAGTAGTGCTCAGCTTCCTGGTCTGATAAGTACATAAGACTTTGATCTAAATCATACATTTCTTTGCATAAAATGAGTCATTGTCACCATCAAACTTTGTCGTGAAAGTAATTTACAGTTATTGTCACCATCAAACTTTGTCGTGAAAGTAATTTTCAGTTATTGTCACCATCAAACTTTGTCGTGAAAGTAATTTTCAGTTATTGTCACCATCAAACTTTGTCGTGAAAGTAATTTTCAGTTATTGTCACCATCAAACTTTGTCGTGAAAGTAATTTTCAGTTATTGTCACCATCAAACTTTGTCGTGAAAGTAATTTTCAGTTATTGTCACCATCAAACTTTGTCGTGAAAGTAATTTTCAGTTATTGTCACCATCAAACTTTGTCGTGAAAGTAATTTTCAGTTATTGTCACCATCAAACTTTGTCGTGAAAGTAATTTTCAGTTATTGTCACCATCAAACTTTGTCGTGAAAGTAATTTTCAGTTATTGTCACCATCAAACTTTGTCGTGAAAGTAATTTTCAGTTATTGTCACCATCAAACTTTGTCGTGAAAGTAATTTTCAGTTATTGTCACCATCAAACTTTGTCGTGAAAGTAATTTTCAGTTATTGTCACCATCAAACTTTGTCGTGAAAGTAATTTTCAGTTATTGTCACCATCAAACTTTGTCGTGAAAGTAATTTTCAGTTATTGTGACTATCAAACTTTGTCGTCAGTTAAGTTACAGTTATTGTCATTATCAAACATTGTGGTAAAGTAATTTACAGTTATTATCACTATCAAACCTTGTCGTCAGTTAAGTTACAGTTATTGTCACTATCAAACCTTGTAGTCAAGTAATTTACAGAATTGTCAATATCAAACCTTGTAGTCAAGTAAGTTACAGTTATTGTCACTAACAAACCTTGTAGTCAAGTAATCTACAGTTAAAGTCACTATCAAACCTTGTAGTCAATTAAGTTAGTTATTGTCACTATCAAACCTTGTAGTCAAGTAAGTTAGAGTTAATATCGTTATCAAACCTTGTCGTCAAGTAAGTACAGTGATTGTCACTATCAAACTTTGTCGTCAAGTAACTTACAGTTATTGTCACTATCAAACATTGTCGTCAGGTAAGTTACAGTTATTGTCACTATCAAACCTTGTCGTCAGTTAAGTTACAGTTATTGTCACTATCAAACCTTGTAGTCAAGTAAGTTACAGTTATTGTCACTATCAAACCTTGTAGTCAGTTAAGTTACAGTTATTGTCACTTTCAAACCTTGTCGTCAAGTAAGTTACAGTTATTGTCACTATCAAACCTTCGCGTCAAGTAAGTTATAGTTATTGTCACTATCAAACCTTGTCGACAAGTAAGTTACAGTTATTGTCACTATCAAACCCTGTTTTTAAGTAAGTTAGAGTTATTATCACTATCACACCTTGTCGTCAGTTAAGTTACAGTTATTGTCACTATCAAACCTTGTCGTCAAGTAAGTTACAGTTACTGTCACTATCAAATCTTGTAGTCAAGTAAGTTACAGTTATTGTCACTATCAAACCATGTAGTCAATGAAGTTACAGTTATTGTCACTATCAAACCCTGTCGTCAAGTAAGTTACAGTTGATGTCATTATCAAACCTTGTCGTCCATTAAGTTACAGTGATTGTCACTATCAAACCATGTCGCCAAATATGTTACAGTTATTGTCACTAATTTACAGTTAATCAAATCGTACTGAATGTTTCATAGGGATTTTTGAGTTTACGCTAAATGCATGTACGTAGGTATCTAGTTACTAAGCTATGCTAGTATTAGATGAATATGCTGTAATAAAACTAATATGTAAATAGTATGATGCAAAGTGATTTCATTTATAACTCATCTACAAGAATCAGATGAGTATGCTGCTTTCTAAAGCAAATGTGGCAAATATGTTATTGATCTACAAAGTAATTAAAATTTCATTCATAATTCACTTCAAAACTACAATTTACATGCAGTGTACGACATTTGTTAATATTTGAATTATATTATGTAGTCATGTTTTGATCCCAAGTGTTGCACATATCTAATAGTAAATTGCAAAGTAATTTCTATCTCATTGATAACACGCTGACAATTTACAGCTATACAGAGCTGTATGTCCTAGTGTTACAGTGTTCTGGACGCACAAGAGTGAGGCCTGGATCCTTCAACTTTTAAGATCATGTGTCCGGAGGATGAACAATTTTCTATGCAAGACTCTTTTATATCAAAATCCTTTGCTGATGAGCACGCGTTATCATTAAATTGCGATTATCCACTTAGCTATTGTGTACACAAACGTCGTACTCATTTAATGTTTTCGTTACCAACTTGGTTGTCGGTGACTGTTGTACACGCTAATTGGGATCTCCGCAGTCACTACCAGTGTACTGGAAAATAATTCGGCTTATTTTATTAAACCTAGGATCTTGCTTTCATTTTACTGTCAGCATAATACTTATTTAAGCTGTCAGTCATCTCTATCCAGGGACAAATGGGGCAGAGCTTTGTTAGGGTCTTCAAGATCACGGTCGATGGTCACCATCAAATACTTGTAAACAAGTATGTAGCTTAGATTTTAATGATTTCAAACATAATAATATAATTCACACCAATTTCTGCTTTCAATTCATTTTTGAATGTCTCTTTGTTTTTATTTATTTCAGTTCTAGCTATTTAAATGTTCACACCCAATGCGAGAGTTGTTTTATCTCCTTCAGTTTTAAACGCATCTGTACCTGTTGTAAACGTCTGTTCCAAATCATTGAAATCTTTTCTCATTCATTTAATCTTTTTGCACATTTAGTACACACCGATATTTTTATCCAGTTCTCTATCAGAGTATTATATTATATCTATGTTGTATTGTTTAACCTAAGCGTGTAATTGGTTATAAAATTCGGCGAATGTAACATCTTGTATCGTTTTGATTTTATCAGTCAAATCTGTAATAGATAAATCGTAAGTTATTTTCATAGATCTGATCCCGCTTTCATTTACATTCATTTTGTTTTTCACGTACTCAAATTGTTTGGTTGTCTATGTTATAACATTCTTTTTCTGCAACTCTGACAGTGTATTAGTGCTAGGTGTTATCTTGCTGTTCAGGTCAGTACTGATTGTGATAAAAACATTTATTATCTTTTAAAATTTCTTGATCGCATTTTGGATTTCTTTATTCAATTATCTCTGTATCTGTTCAAGTTGAGATTCTCAAGTGTCATCATTTGCAGTTTTGATACTGTTTAACAACCTATAACAAAATATTAAATTGAATTAGAGAAACCATTCGTAAATTCTTTATTAAAGTGGTCTTGGATTAAGTAAGCAAAAATGCAAGAAGTATGTGTAGCTATACAGATCCGGTGGTGCAGATGAATTTAGGATAAGCTAAAATGGTGGCAAAAAGGTTTTCGCACCTAGTGTTCAATAGAGAAACGCGGAGAATCTATTTTTATTATGGAATTAAATGATGAATATTAACAAACCGACGTCTAGAACCTACTTCTTCCATAACAGAGGAATAATTTCAGGGTATATATAATAGACAAAAAAAAAAAAAAAAAAAAAAAAAAAAAAAATACAAACAAACTGAAGAACAGCGAAGCAAAGAAAGCAGCAGACCAAAGAACAGCGCAATCTCGGAGCGTCATCCTATGCAAGGTCTAACGTCTGAGACACAACCTAAATTTTTTCTAAGTAAAATTTACTGTTATACAAAGGCAATAAATACAAGGTACTGGAGACATATCATTACTGGAAGAAATGTGTAAAAATGAGAACGAATTAAATAGTGGATTCAGAAAGGAAATACTCATATAAGTGAATTACTTGGTAAGTGTCTCCCAGTGAAAATCCGGAGTCAAAAAGAAAGAAATTGTTTAAAGGTAATTTACTACACACGAACAAAGACGGATGAGAGTATAAATAAGCTGTAGACGCTTTTAAAATTGAACTCGAACATCATGATGAACGGATACAAATACTGGAACATCATGATGAACTGATACAAATACTGGAACATCATGATGAACAGATACAAATACTGGAACATCATGATGAACAGATACAAATACTGGAACATCATGATGAACGGATAAAACTACTCGAACATCATGATGAACAGATGCAAATACTGGAACATCATGATGAACAGATACAAATACTGGAACATCATGATGAACAGATACAAAAACTGGAACATCATGATGAACAGATACAAATACTGGAACATCATGATGAACGGATAAAACTACTCGAACATCATGATGAACAGATGCAAATACTGGAACATCATGATGAACAGAAAAAATACTCGAACATCATGATGAACAGATACAAATACTGGAACATCATGATGAACAGAAAAAAATACTCGAACATCATGATGAACAGATACAAGTACTGGAACATCATGATGAACAGATAAAACTACTCGAACATCATGAGGAACAGATACAAATACTGGAACGTCATGATGAACAGAAAAAAATACTCGAACATCATGATGAACAGATACATATACTTGAACATCATAATAAACTTATACAAGTACTTGAACATCATGATGAACAGATACAACTAGTCGAACATCATGATGAACAGATACAAATAATCTAACTGCATGATGAACAGATAAAAAACTAGAAAGAAAGTTGAGGAATATACAAATAATCTTAAAAAATATATAATACAAAATGAACTTAAGAAGGTTAAAGTTATAAGGTCAGAACTTGTTGTAAATATAGCAAAATCTGAAAATATTTACAAGTTTAACATGGAAAAAATAAATGTAATGTTGAGAAGCAAACTTCCTGTAGTAGAAAGACTCGAACTAATTTTAAAAGAAAAAAGGAGTCACAATAGCTGGTATAGCTACAGCGATATTAATCACTATAGTAACAGTTGCTATGACAATAGCTACAGCTTTGAAAAGTGTTGTTTGTTCCTAATATTGCTCCTCCTCCAGCTACTCCTCTGCCTCCTACTCCAAGAGAATCATTTTAGGGACATTATATTGGGCTTAATTTGTATTGCCAACGATGTGTTCGATCGATCCAAAAAGGCAGCACCAGTATGATATGTAATTATTGCTAGTGTGAAAGGTTGGTTGGTTAGTTGTTTTGAACAAATTGTTTCTTTCTTGCTAAGCATGTCATTTTACTTGTTTGAGCATTGATAGGCTTGGTATTTGCATTTGTGATCAAACGTGTTGACACATCAACTTGCCGAGTCATAGGTTCCTCATCGATGAAGTCTATGGCTACCTGATGGAGAACAAAGTGGTTTAGGTCTTATCACGAAAAGATCATAAACTCTTCCAAAATACAAAATATAGCAACTCCGGATTCATTAGCATCAATATATCTGATCGTTTGTTTATTTTGTGGTCACTTTTTGTCTGAGTTCCGCGGTCAATATTATTTGTCGGTGTATCTAAATCGACATTTAATCGTTCTGAGAAACTGATAAAACTGACAAACATGACAGAAGGAACACCATCATCATCATTTTCCTTCTTGCATATATAACTTGTACCCACTTTGTCTTCCTTCCTGTATATATAACTTGAACCACTTTGTCTTCCTTCTTGTATATATAACTTGTTCCCACTTTGTCTTCCTTCTTGTATATATAACTTGTACCCACTTTGTCTTCCTTCTTGTATATATAACTTGTACCCACTTTGTCTTCCTTCTTGTATATATAACTTGTACCCACTTTGTCTTCCTTCTTGTATATATAACTTGTACCCACTTTGTCCTCCTTTTATTCTTCTAAAATATCTTGTCGTATTGCCACGAATTGTTTATATGCCGTTAGAATATATCGCGCTTTGTTTCCTCGATATTGATGGTACGATTTTATCCCAGTTTAAACGAGTCACTTGATTTCTCTAAACTGTTGCTGCAACCGACAATACTACTGATTGTCATAACCATGTCACTAAATAACAAAACGTCACCGTCATCACCAACAACAAAGTCCTGATTCACTGTTGAATCTGTTATGCATTGTTGAAATTTTTACTGTAATGATTACATCTGTGTCGTAACCTTGTTGTCCTCAAATTAATAGCCCCAGTAATTTTTTTAACAGTATCTGATATTGTCAAAACAGATTGTGTGATATATATATTCTGTTTGGTACTTGTTCACCTAAAATATAGATTGCATAAGACCTTATGCTTTGATTTGATGTGGATTGTCTTTAAATTATAATAATTTTCATTTGGGTTTATACTCATTGTATTATAATTCCTTAGTTCAGTAGCCTACGCTATTTGTAAAGTACAATGTACTTCAACATGTTTACATGAGTCATGCTATGTCCTGGGAAAATCAATAATTATGTCGGTCAGCTTAACCCACAATGAAGAAATCACGCGGTAGCGCGTGCAGATTTTATGACCTGAATCCTATTTCAACATCATGTTGATTTGTAATAAGGTATCTTAATTCTAGTGCAAAGGCACTACAAGCAGTAACATGAGTTTCTGATTGGTTACAGAAGGTTGTTGACAGAACTCATTCTAAGTCGCAGTATTAGAAGTTTAAATTCTCTTTTACGCCGTAAGAGACTATATAATGCCAATATAACCACTGAATGGGCATTCTTTGCAGTTCTCCAGAATCATAAGGTTATTGAGGAAGATTAGAATTGTTTGTAAAATCAGCTGGTGAAAATCTATTATCTACATAGTACATTTTGGATTTAAGTACTATTCTTCAAGGAATTTAACAATATTCTACATTCACATGAGTTTACCTGCGATTAATAACATTTGGATTTAAAACTGTGTTTCTTGTGACACATCAACACATTAGTGACTTCATTCGGAATACTTTGGATTAACTTCCGGATTATCAAAATTCAATAGGACATTTAGGATTATTTAGGAATTTCTAAACTGTAAGTTATTTTTAATTCTTTCACTTTGTTTGTTGAAATATTTAATATTTTAGGAAATTAAATTTATATTTTAGAAATTGTGAAAGCTTGTTTGAGTTGTTCTTTCTTTTGTTACAATTTCTAACCCCTAGACGTAACAAGATATTATCTCATCTGAAAATCCATTGCTGTGTTGCAGGAAGAAGTATTTCGAGCCCGTGGGTTCATCTTTGTCTGTCATAGAATTAATTTCATTAGCTCACAATGTTCTCCAATATTTATATCTCAATAGTTATATTTACGCTTGTAAACAGCTACCACCAGAGATGGTGCAGGTTTCTCCAAACCTTGATCGCAGGTTTATGTTATTCTAGTTCATTATCGATAATGTTTTTTTTCTTTTTCTTCCCTTGACGTTTTTTCAATTATGCTGTATTTGAATTTTAAAATTGTTGCAGATCAAATTAAATTGTTTCATATCTATGCTCGTGTTATCCGATTTGAATCCATCGCCATCGGGACAAGGTATTTTACATTCAGTCGTCAATTTTCTCATCCTGAAATAAACATCAAAGTTGTATACCGATTTTATCAGTCAAGTGCATTAACGAAATCTCACAACCAGTTGTATTCGTCTACACCACCCAGTTAAGCTGATTGAATGCATTTACTGTGTTAACTTGGTAAAGGAGAGTTAACCAATTGAATGCATTAAACTGAGTTGCAAGACAAGGAGTTAATCAATTAAATGCATTAAACTGAGTTCACAAGACACTGAGTTAACCAATTAAATACATTAAACTGAGTTGCAAGACACTGAGTTAACCAATTAAATGCATTAAACTGAGTTGCATGACACTGAATTAACAAATTAAATGCATTAAACTGAGTTGCAAGACACTGAGTTAACGAATTAAATGCATTAAACCGAGTTGCAAGACAACGATAAGATGATGTACTTATTATTTTTTTAAAAATCTGAAGTCTATTTATCTACAATAAAGTGTTAGGTTTATTTAAATTCTAGCAATTACAATGAAATTGGCTTTCTTTTGGTCAAATACATTGACCAGCTATTTATTGTTTTTCCACATTCACATATAATTCACTGTTGATTTTCTTTTCTAATCTTTTCATTTTCTCCATTTAAAAGCCGGTTGAATCCTGTTTTTTTCATTTAATCGTTGCATTTGGATTTTATTTCCTTTACTCTTTTACTTTTTCTATTTTTACATTTGTAACGTTTTACAACTACTGATTCTGTTCCAGACGCATGCATTTGGTATGACTGCACTTCCGGTTCAAGTTGTCTCTGACACGAGCTGACTTTGCAAACAACACCAAATGTTGATTCCACCGTTTATTTGCATACCTTGATTTCAATTACTATGTTTCAAGTGAAAGGTGTGAAAACTGAATCTTTCAAATATGTGTATCTACACATCGTAAAAGGTGTATTGGCTTTTACATAATCAATATTGTGTAAAAATTCGTCCCATATTTTTTGAGGTAGTTTCTCATTAAGGTTTTATGGAGGCGTTAACATTGTACATGATAAAAAATTTGTCCAGAAAAAGGCATACTTGACTGAGCAGTCGTGTAAATTGCTGCTACTAAATTTAAAAGAAGCTTTAAGGACCTAATGATTGTAACAACATATATGTGATTTTCAATACCCTAAATATTATTAAAAATCTCAAATACCAGCTTCTATGTTTTATATTGTATATGTTTTTTTCAGTTTCATTAAATATAGTGAAAATCAAATTAATTTTGAGGCCATTACAGCAATTTGTCATTTTGTTTACAGTTTTTATTTTTATTTTTGATTAAAAACATTGTAAGCATGATTAAGCAAAAATCACTTGAGGTAGATAAATCAGGCATTGTAGGTAGGCATTGAGGTAGATAAATCAGGCATTGTAGGTAGGCATTGAGGTAGATAAATCAGGCATTGTAGGTAGGCATTGAGGTAGATAAATCAGGCATTGTAGGTAGGCATTGAGGTAGATAAATCAGGCATTGTAGGTAGGCATTGAGGTAGATAAATCAGGCATTGTAGGCATATTTGTAGTAAAGCGTGTATGACCGGATTAAATTTTCAGTTTACTTTAAAAAAAAAAGAAAAAAAAAAGATCACAACAATCACCAAGAGCAAATACATTATATTTGCTTCCATGATGTTTCGTGAACTTCCATGGAAAACTGTAGGAAGAGTTAGACAGACGGATGCACACATGGATGCTATTTCAATATTCTGACACTTTATTTTAAAGCGTGGGAATACAAATACTATGCTCATTTTAAATGTAATAAAGTATTATCTTGAATTATGGAACGAGACGGACTTTGGGCTCAAAATGAATTCGATGTCCTTCTTTAAAACCTAATCATAGGTCATTACAATAACATAAATTCAATGGTATATGCTACTCCATGAAGAATGTGATGATACAATGAGGAGACATACATAGCTAAATTAAATAAGTTAATAAATAATATAATTCTTTCCCCCTAAACGAATGAATGAATGTATAAATAAACTTAGAACGGAAGGAAGGAACAGAGGAAGAAAGGAAAAGAATAGAACGAATTAAAGGGGAATACACAAAAATCGATGTAAAACGTTTGCTGGAAGTAAGGATGCCTACAATTAAAGGAGTGTTACCATAGTAGCAGGTATGATAGGGTGATCTTTCCTAGAAATATGTCTGAATATGGCCGACGTGCACTGCTTCAGGTTATTTTCGTGTCCAACCGAAATGGCCGAGTAATATTCCAATTGATCTGGCTCATAGGGTAATTAAATGGACATAGTATAGCTTAAATGTAACATTGCTGAGTCAAACTCGCGACAGTGAGAATAATTCCGTGCAAGATATTTAAATGCATTAAATTTACGATTGACATTTGCTTTATAGTTGTTCACGGTAATTAAGAAAAGCCAAAACGACGAATCTTTGCCCTGCCTGCTCAATTAGAAAATGTCAAAAATGTCACAAAAATGTTAAAAATGTCAAACAAATGTCAAAAAATGTCAGAAATTTCAAAAACATTTCAGAAATGTCAAATATGTCAAAAAATGTCAAAAATGTCCCAAAAAATTGTATAAAAATGTCAACAATGTCAAAATAATTTATAAAAATGTCAAAAAACGACTTATCTTTACGCTGCCTCTTCAATTAGATATATAAAAAAATACAGTGTTGGTTGATATTACCCTGCCTGCACTATGATGGACTAATATCAAAAATACAGTGTTGGTTGATATTACCCTGCCTGCACTATGATGGACTAATAACAAAAATACAGTGTTGGTTGATATTACCCTGTCTGCACTGTGATGTACTAATATAATAGATAATATAAAAAATACAGTGTTGGTTGATATTACCCTGTCTGCACTATGATGGACTAATATAATAGATAATATCAAAAATACAGTGTTAGTTGATATTACCCTGTCTGCACTATGATGGACTAATATAATAGATAATATAAAAAATACAGTGTTGGTTGATATTACCCTGTCTGCACTATGATGGACTAATATAATAGATAATATCAAAAATACAGTGTTGGTTGATATTACCCTGTCTGCACTATGATGGACTAATATAATAGATAATATCAAAAATACAGTAATACAGTGTTGGTTGATATTACCCTGTCTGCACTATGATGGACTAATATAATAGATAATATCAAAAATACAGTAATACAGTGTTGGTTGATATTACCCTGCCTGCACTATCATGGGCTAAGTCGGCAATATAATTGAATCTATTTTATTGAAAACATGACCAATGTCCTCATTATAAACAGCTTTTCACGCCATGTATGATTGACCTTTCCGAAAGTCGTAGCAAAATTAGTACTTTGCATTCCTGAAGTCAGAATTGAATTTTTTTTATTTGTAAAACTGTTTATATATGGCCAAAGTCGCAAAAAGTATTGAAAGTGTCCATGTTGAACAAACTGATCTAAGAGTCGACAGAGTAATCCTCAACTGTATTGGTAATATGATTTTATCTACCACTATTACGGATCCAAAAATAGCTGATAAAAAAAAAAAAAAAAAAAACTCCAAAAACCAAAAACAACAACAACAAAATAAACTGTTAAATGTGAGAGTTTTTTGTTGGTCATGCAATCCATTCCACTGTCAAGGCAGTTTGTGTATACGAAAGATAACAAAATGATAGGATCACCTGCGTTTGAACAGTTTTTTTCTTCACGTTGCAATAGAAGCAAATCGTTCGTGTAAGTAGCGCAAAATAATATACTTTCTAGAGGATAAGTGCAAGAAAAAATCGGAAATATTAATATTATGACGGCATTGTATCGACAGAGTTGTGTTCTTGTTGACAAAGTAGAACTTTCAACAGCATGATTTATCCCAGAAAATGGAGACGCTTTGACCTGTTGTTGGGGTGGGGTAGGGTCGGGTGGAAATGACTGAACACTGTGGAGAGGGGGTCTATAAAGTGATGTAAAGCAGAAATATAATTTTGATCTCAACTGTAGATACAGCTTTTGCACACATCACATCGAACTAACTAAAAAGTTGTCTTATAAATGTGGTAAACAGTACTCGCTTTTCAAAGGTAGCAAACTTACAGGCTTAGGAATTTTTTTCACTCAATATCGGATAGGTGTGTGTGTGTGTGTGTGTGTGTGTGTGTGTGTGTGTGTGTGTGTGTGTGTGTGTGTGTGTGTGTGTGTGTGTGTGTGTGTAAAGACAGGCAGTCTATTTTATGTTGTTTGAGAGTGATGCTCTTCATACAATGCAAAGTCCCCAAGTGTCCTTTGCTCGAAAGCGACTCGTATCAGGCGAGAAATTCTTGATCGATTGTGTTTGAAAACCTCTCAGTCAACAATTGGTAAGAGTTGAGTTTATCGTAAAAAGCCCTTTCGACACTCAGTCTATCATTTAGGGTATAATTGTGTTAAATACGTTAATGAGGCGTCACCTCTGACGATAAAGTTGTCACCACACTCGTTAGATGTTAGCCTATAATAGCTGAAAAGATATTGACATAATCAAGGGGAAAGTTGTGATAAGCGATAAATTAGAGTC
Source organism: Margaritifera margaritifera (assembly GCA_029931535.1). Classification (NCBI taxonomy): domain Eukaryota; kingdom Metazoa; phylum Mollusca; class Bivalvia; order Unionida; family Margaritiferidae; genus Margaritifera; species Margaritifera margaritifera. Next base: position 4,825,673 of record JAQPZY010001639.1, on the reverse strand, counting down.
TCATCACGTTTACCTCCAGAAAGAAATACATGTATATAAAATAATGACTAGAAAATATTACGGTTTGCCAAAAAAAAAAGCTGATTATATGTCTTCATTCCAAATGAAAGCTTTTTCAAAGAACTATTCACAATAAAATAATAATAATAATAATAATAATAATAATAATAATAATAATAATAATAACCTTGACCGCAGCTGCCTCCTTCCAGCAAATACATTCATACAGATACATTTTAATGGTTGTATGTATGCTCGAAGCGCATTTATCACCGCCTGTCGGTGATCTCAGGCAATTTATCTCCGTGAAATTTCTTAAGCTTCTTTCTGTCTGCGTCTTATTTCTCAGAACAAAGCGAATTTGATCAAATTTCCATCTACTTGCCAAAGATTAAAAACGTAAGTTGGTAGTTTGTGTTCAATCCCGTCAAAGCGTGAGGTTTTACATTGTTATTGTCGATTCACCGGGCTCCGGAAATTTGCCTTACATGAGGATCTAAATGGACTGGACAATGACGATGTTTGTGCTCTTGCATACCACTGAATCGTTTGAATGTAAAGTCTGTTATAGCAAGCCTTCTGAGACTAATGATCGAGATATCTCCGCCGAACCCCTCACACAGCTGCATAATTTAGAATCATTGTTGATGTACCACGACTATTTCGTTTTTTTACACCCAGGATCTGGAAACCAATGACGATCTAAGTAAAAGCAACCTATTGTCTTCCAATTCACAAATTTTAACTTTTTTCGAATAACCAGGGCGATAAACCAAGGCGAAATAACTGTTTTGTTCTTAATAAACTTCAGGGCTTAATGGATGAAACCTATATATCATAATGTTTGTTGCTGAGCAGTTTATGTCACTGTTGTCAAATATAATGTATTTTGTTCAGCTTTATGGCATTACAAAGTCACGAAAATTAATAGCATTCTCTTTAAAATAAATAAGTGTTTACCACAATATTCTTTTCGAAACTTTGCGTCTGATTTTATTTTATGCTAATCTCTTCTTTTCTATAGTTTTAATTGCACTTGATCCCTGATGTTTTGATTCGAGTACTCGTATCAAGTTTATGAAGGCTAATCATGGATTCTAGTGTACTCGTACCAAGTGTATGAAGGCTAATCATGGATTATAGAGTACTCGTACCAAGTGAATGAAGGCTAATCATGCATTCTAGAGTACTCGTACCAAGTGTATGAAGGCTAATCATGGATTATAGAGTACTCGTACCAGGTTTCTGAAGGCTAATCATGCATTCTAGAGTACTCGTACCAAGTGAATGAAGGCTAATCATGGATTATAGAGTACTCGTACCAGGTTACTGAAGGCTAATCATGCATTCTAGAGTACTCGTACCAAGTGTATGAAGGCTAATCATGGATTATAGAGTACTCGTATCAAGTTACTGAAGGCTAATCATGGATTCAAAGTACTCGTATCAAGTTTCTAAAGTCTAATCATGCATCCTAGAGTACTCGTACCAAGTGAATGAAGGCTAATCATGGACTCTAGAGTACTCGTACAAAGTGTATAAAGGCTAATCATGGATTCTAGAGTACTCGTACCAAGTGTATGAAGGCTAATCATGGATTATAGAGTACTCGTACCAAGTGAATGAAGGCTAATCATGGATTCTAGAGTACTCGTACCAAGTGAATGAAGGCTAATCATGGATACTAGAGTACTCGTACCAAGTGTATGAAGGCTAATCATGGATTCTAGAGTACTCGTACCAAGTGAATGAAGGCTAATCATGGATTCTAGAGTACTCGTACCAAGTGAATGAAGGCTAATCATGGATTTTAGAGTACTCGTACCAAGTGAATGAAGGCTAATCATGGATTCTAGAGTACTCGTACCAAGTGTACGAAGGCTAATCATGGATTCTAGAGTATTCGTACCAGGTTACTGAAGGCTAATCATGCATTCTAGAGTACTCGTACCAAGTAAATGAAAGCTAATCATGGATTCTAGAGTAATCGTACCAAGTGAATGAAGGCTAATCATGGATTATAGAGTACTCGTACCAAGTGAATGAAGGCTAATCATGGATTATAGAGTACTCGTACCAAGTGAATGAAGGCTAATCATGGATTATAGAGTACTCGTACCAATTGAATGATGGCTAATCATGCATTCTAGAGTACTCGTACCCAGTGTATGAAGGCTAATCATGGATTATAGAGTACTCTTACCAAGTGAATGAAGACTAATCATGCATTCTAGAGTACTCGTACCAGGTGTATGAAAGCTAATCATGGATTATAGAGTACTCGTACCAGGTTACTGAAGGCTAATCATGCATTCTAGAGTACTCGTACCAAGTGAATGAAGGCTAATCATGGATTCTAGAGTACTCGTACCAAGTGAATGAAGGCTAATCATGGATTATAGAGTACTCGTACCAAGTGAATGAAGGCTAATCATGGATTATAGAGTACTCGTACCAAGTGAATGAAGGCTAATCATGGATTATAGAGTACTCGTACCAAGTGAATGAAGGCTAATCATGGATTCTAGAGTACTCGTACCAAGTGTATGAAGGCTAATCATGGATTATAGAGTACTCGTACCAAGTGAATGAAGGCTAATCATGCATTCTAGAGTACTCGTACCAAGTGAATGAAGGCTAATCATGCATTCTAGAGTACTCGTACCAAGTGAATGAAGGCTAATCATGGATTCTAGAGTACTCGTATCAAGTTTATGAAGGCTAATCATGCATTCTAGAGTACTCGTACCAAGTGTATGAAGGCTAATCATGGATTCTAGAGTACTCGTACCAAGTGTATGAAGGCTAATCATGGATTAAAGAGTACTCGTACAAGGTTACTGAAGGCTAATCATGCATTCTAGAGTACTCGTACCAAGTGAATGAAGGCTAATCATGGATTCTAGAGTACTCGTACCAAGTGAATGAAGGCTAATCATGGATTATAGAGTACTCGTACCAAGTGAATGAAGGCTAATCATGCATTCTAGAGTACTCGTACCAAGTGTATGAAGGCTAATCATGGATTATAGAGTACTCGTACAAGGTTACTGAAGGCTAATCATGCATTCTAGATTACTCGTACCAAGTGAATGAAGGCTAATCATGGATTCTAGAGTACTCGTACCAAGTGTATGAAGGCTAATCATGGATTATAGAGTACTCGTACCAAGTGAATGAAGGCTAATCATGCATTCTAGAGTACTCGTACCAAGTGTATGAAGGCTAATCATGGATTATAGAGTACTCGTACCAAGTGAATGAAGGCTAATCATGCATTCTAGAGTACTCGTACCAAGTGTATGAAGGCTAATCATGGATTATAGAGTACTCGTACCAAGTGAGTGAAGGCTAATCATGGATTCTAGAGTACTCGTACCAAGTGAATGAAGGCTAATCATGCATTCTAGAGTACTCGTACCAAGTGAATGAAGGCTAATCATGGATTCTAGAGTACTCGTACCAAGTGAATGAAGGCTAATCATGGATACTAGAGTACTCGTACCAAGTGTATGAAGGCTAATCATGCATTCTAGAGTACTCGTACCAAGTGAATGAAGGCTAATCATGGATTCTAGAGTATTCGTACCAAGTGAATGAAGACTAATCATGTATTATAGAGTACTCGTACCAAGTGAATGAAGGCTAATCATGGATTCAAAGTACTCGTATCAAGTTTAAAAAGTCTAATCATGGATTCTAGAGTACTCGTACCAAGTGTATGAAGGCTAATCATGGACTCTAGAGTACTCGTACCAAGTGTATGAAGGCTAATCATGGACTCTAGAGTACTCGTACCAAGTGTATGAAGGCTAATCATGGACTCTAGAGTACTCGTACCAAGTGTATGAAGGCTAATCATGCATTCTAGAGTACTCGTACCAAGTGAATGAAGGCTAATCATGCATTCTAGAGTACTCGTACCAAGTGAATGAAGGCTAATCATGGATTCTAGAGTATTCGTACCAAGTGAATGAAGGCTAATCATGGATTCTAGAGTATTCGTACCAAGTGAATGAAGGCTAATCATGGATTCTAGAGTATTTGTACCAAGTGAATGAAGGCTAATCATGCATTCTAGAGTACTCGTACCAAGTTTCTAAAGTCTAATCATGGATTCTAGAGTACTCGTTCCAAGTGTATGAAGGCTAATCATGGATTCTAGAGTACTCGTTCCAAGTGTATGAAGGCTAATCATGAGCTAGTTTGGAGCACCAGGTCCGCAAGATATCTTCATATCAAGTATGTGAAGAATGTATCTTCACATCCTATGTTTAATTGTTTTCCTTGCCACTCATATATGACAGTAAGAATTCAAATTTTACAATCTAAGCATTTTTGCGAATCGCATTTTCATGTAAGTAAGTTCACTCGCTGTCTCTCAGCCTAAGGTAGATTTTTAAAACAATGTTGTATACAGTATCTCAAATTTACATGATAAATATTCGTCGATTTTACTAGTACGTGCAGTATGACAACGGTTCATCTTTTCAAAGAATATTTACCAGTTTATCTGACCGATCGTTATCTAAGATATTATCCCTTATTGTTCATTCTCACATGTTCTCTTTTCAGCATTTTCTGGATTCGCGTTAAAAAAGGATTGCGCTTTAGTTTCTCATTGCAGACAACCGGATACAACATTCTATCATCAGCATGTCAAAGTCTATCAAAGAGCATCCAATCCTGTTTTGGATATTTAAATTGTGTTAGCCTCGGTATGGAAATGACATAATACAGTTACACCGATGGCCAATAGATAGTCATATAACGTGATCAACTGCACAATAATGTGCATACATAAATTGTTTGCTATCGGTGTACGCGCTCAGTACTGTAGACGTTCTGAGACGCTTACAAAATTATTTAGACAATGAAATAGACAAAATATGAACTAATTTAAAATCTATTAACCATTAGATCATCCAGACTAAATTATGGAAGCCGATTCTCCCATGGATGCATTGGTTTGCACATTTTCATCTAATAGTCATTTCGAAATAGATTAAATGTTGACACGTTTACAGTAAAAAAGTTTAACTCCGTCGTAAGAAATCATGCACATTTTGTTGCTCATACGATAAAATAATAATAAGAGACTAAAATGAGTTGCTACAGTTCAAACTTAGTTTAAGTTTTCATGGAAGCAATTCTCAAAATACAAAATTATTAATATAGCAGAAGATATGAATCAGTCTCAGGAACCATTATAAAAGAAAAGAAACAAGAGAAAAGCAAAAATATGAAATTCGTATTTCTTCAAATCATTAAATTTTTAAGATCATATGTACAAAATAGTTAATACTTAATTATTCCGTCTACGATAAATTATAGTAAATGTTAAGTCATTTGCATTAACCCGATGTAAATTGGAGATTCATGATCATAAGTTTTTATGATGCTCCAAAGATTAAACGGGTATAGTGGACATCTAAATCTAGCAATCTGTAGGATGTTGTTTTCTGATCATATTCACAGATTTTCTGTTGTTCACCTAATTATTAGACACATACTACATTTGTGCTTTTTTATTTCTTAATTATCATCAGTAATACTTAAACCATCTCACAGCCCCACCTTCCACTACTACCCACCCCCACAACGGCGATGTGGATTAAATGTGCGACGAAAACTGACATTAAAATGCGTAGGCATTTTATGTATCATTTTCACGTGCAGTTAAACCAATTGCAACTTAATATTTAGACAAAGTTCAGTTCGTTTTCCCTGACCGCTTCAATACAATGTGTTCTGTAGACGAATAACACACAGGGCATGTCTTATCCTGCAAAACAACACGATGAGCTTCTGTGATGTATGTAATTCCATGAAGAATCGATAAACAAATCTTTCTGAACAGAATGTTAGACATGAGACTGTGACCAACACAAATCGTTGTCTTCGAGAAAGAAAAAATATATAGTTACACTGCATGAACAAATTGGTGGCTGTTGTCAAATTAACGCTAAATCAATTTTCAGTTAAAACAAAACACTTATATTATAGCTCAATGGTAGGTGGAAGCACTGATCAAAAATTGAAACAACTTGAAAGATTTTACTGGAAACAATATACTTTGATCAACAGCCAACCTGAAAGTCAGCTTGATTGACACTTTACACAATGTATATACACAGTACATAGCCGCATACCCCGTGATCAACAACCGATCCGAGAGAACAAAGGCTGATTATCAAGGTGCAATTGTGCGCTTATTAGCGTAAAACAGAACACCCACCCGCCAAGAGATATTGATTACGCAAACATTCTGCGCGATTGCCGTATCTGCTCAACCAAAAGCAATATAAGGAATCGAATAGATTCATCACGTTACTCGCATAGCTTTGGATATTGATACGTAATACGCTTTTATGCTGATATTCAATCTGTTAATTTGTATATCATTATAACTGCTTCTAATATAAAATCTGTTCATTTGTATATATTTGTAACTGCTTCTAATGATTAATAAAAGCGTAAGAACCAGAATCACAATGAAAAAGATTTTAACAGGCAATGTCTCAAACAAAGTAGAATAGCTACCATTAGATACATTTTTGGCGCTCTTGATTTGGTCTGGATAAGTATATACATTCTTGAGTTTCCAAAATCACAAACTGTATCATATTCGGTAGATGCCTGCATAGATATTTGGCTAATAAATCATAAGAATTTACCGTTGTAGTTGGTAATATACACTATGTAATTGTTACACTGAGTGATTTTAACGATAAGTTATGTTTCAAACATTCGACATCGGTACTTTCTTTGTTGTCAATATTAGGGGTAATTCCCTCTTTGACTTTTTCATGTTTATTCTGTGGTAGCAAAAGCATCAGAAAATAAAGCATTCCTTGTTTCAAGTTTTGTCATTGATGTAAGAGAATATATTAGCTTTGACTTTATTAAAAATATCACAATACACACCAACAATATATATCCTCTCTGGTGCAGTGGATATATTGCAATTGTTTTGGCAATTGGATTGTTGAGACTGAATTCTTTCTTAGGGAGTTAATCGACTGGAATGTAACTTTTGGTTTGTGTAAGAGAAATTAAAAACAGCCAAGAGTGATACGTGCTCTGTTCAATTTGTAACTTTTATTGCAAAGATAATAGATTTTTTGATTGCTGTAAGCTTTCCCGAAAATAATTTTTCCTTCAATTTCTGTCCTTCCTTGAATTTGTTTTCCCTCTTTAATACTTATTTTCTTCCTGATTGCGTATATTATCTTTTTGTAGTCGTTGTAAACCTTGATCATCAAAATAAACTTCTCGTGGATTCTTCTTCATTATCAATTATTGTTTTCCTTATCATGTCAATAATACTGTTCAACATACTGATATCAGAAGTTGTTATTTCGCCATGTTTTAAATTGTTTGTTTTGTTTTGTAGATCGATGTTTCCTGGAAAGCTTTCGCAACAAATCCCAGCAATGGTGCAACAAACCCACTAAAGGCCAAAGGAACATATACATCGGTAGCTATTCTACCCAATCCTGTTGTTGTTGCACCCATATCATCTTAAACTGTTGTCATGTTAACCTCAACCCTATTCAAACCTTTATATTCTACTTTGTATTGTTTCTTCACACCTCTATAGTGTTCAATTTCTTTTAGGAAATCATGTTACATCTCGTTAATTTGTTGCAACCTGATATTTGGGAAGATTAGCTCCGCGACGTGGACGTCATCGCCGTAGGCGAACTGAGACAATTATTGATTTACAGTCTCGGACATAGAGGAAATTGTACTTTTTGTTTTTTCTCTCATTCAGCTTAGATCTTTAAGTTGCAACAGGTTTTATAATTTATTATTTGATGGAATACGTTGCACTGTTGTAGTTTTAATTTTAACTTTTCTTTGTTTGGCTTGTTTTAAAAACAGAAATGTAATCATTTGGTTCATTAGTTTTTGTATTTTGGTCTAGTAGTATCCTTGAGCTATTTTAACTGGCTAAATAAAATTGGAACAATTAACTTTACAACTTCTTCAATTCCATGTTCAGTGTTGAACGAATTGTAAACCTCAATAGTATTTTTTAAAATTATGCTGTAGGAAGCTGTAACATTATATTTTGTAATGTCTCAGGGTAAATTGTGTTAATAATATTTTTGTTTCAGCCGACATTCGTCGTGGTAGTACCCTTGAGCTATTTTAACTGGCTAAATGAAACTTGAATAATTAGCTATGGTGTTTAGTATGCAAATATAAATGTTAACGCATTTCAGTAATATAAGTTTGATTTTACATTTAGTATTACAGTATTAGCAATTCTGTCACGTAAAAGTTCACTTGCAATTAGATAGCCAAGTGTGAACTAAATAAGTGAAAATGGAATACAAACTTTTTCAACATCTCCGCTATCTATGCTTGATGGTGGACATATTGACATCTTAAACTACTTCTTCAAAAGAATGCAATAGGAAACTTAACAGGAAATTTAAGTTCTGCATGGCAATCAGCGTTTATATTTTGTCATTCGACATTAATTCATAAGCAAAAGATATGTTATTTTTTAGCTGAAAAAGGCAAATCATTTTTGGTATTTTATCTTATATTTTAGACAAAGCTTTGTCAAATTGTACTTCGTACATGCTTTGCCGTCGTTCTTTATTATTGATGATTTTCTGAGTCACCAACATTTTCTTTTTCAAAGTCTCCTACATTGTTTATTGTACTGGTTGTGCCATTTCACCAGCTTTCAAAAAACGAAACAACTTTGCTTTCTGACCAAACGAATAAAATACCAAACACAACTATGCCACATCCTAGAAATAATATAGTTTGTTCGCGCTAGGTACATTTGTATCATTTGATTTATCTAGTAATGTTTTAGTCTTCCTGTTCTTTATTTAACCTCTCAGCTTTGGTTCTTTGAAATTCTCGTAAACGTTTTCCATGTTGCATGCCAATTTCAACTCTATTTGGATAGTTTAGCTTTTGTGCAGTTACTTTTCCTGGTGATTTGGAAATCTTGCTTTCATTTTTTTTCCCCCACCTACCAATTATCTGTACTGCAAGATTGCTTTAAACGATGATTTACAAGGTTACTTGTAGCAGATAAAAGAAATTTCAAACTTAATTGATTAAATAAATGGGTGAAAAACTATGTCCAAAATGCAAAGAGAGAGAGAGAGGGAGAGAGAGAGAGAGAGAGATGGAGGGAGTGAGTGAGTGAGTGGGGTAGAGTATAAATATATGAATAAATAAATAAAACAGATATATCACAATCGTGAAAATCTTTCGTTAATCCAAAATGCAAAAATACAATTTATCTGCGTTAAAGGACAACATGAAATCAGATATTACGTTGAAAATGCTTAGTGTTCCATCCAACGTCTTTTATCTTACATAACAAACGTTTACAAAGCTTGAAGGTGTTAATGATGATTTAGAGATTGTTCATTTTCTTCCTTCTGATTCGCTTGATGTCTGATACAAAGAAACATAAATCAAATTGTTTCCACTGGTCAAACACTAGATATATGTAAGGCAGTGGAAATTGGTAAATAAAAAATGCAAAAATGCCTTCTGAAGAAGTGATTGGAGAGCACAGCCGAAAAGTCGCATAATTCAAGAATGATAATTTTATCATTGATGCATTTTTAAACAATATTGTCAAGTCTGTTTTTCCTGCAAGAATGCATTGCATAATAGGCTCCTGTAAAAACAACTATTGTGAAAATTGTGGTTAGAAACCCAAATTCAACTCAAACAAAGCAACCACTGCACATATCTATTTATTAAGGATTGTTTTCTGTATTGTACTTTGCACAGTCTTCGACATTTTAATCTTTGTTTTCTTTTTGAAATTGATATATTTTAATGCTATCAAGTTTCCATTCAGCCAAGATAGAGGTAATCCCAATCTGAATGTTAAAAATCCAGCGAAGTATCAGATAGAATCTAATGTCTACAATCTCTTTCAGTTCGTTCTGCAATATGTCTAAGTTATTGATGAGAATAAACCTGCTTGTTAACAAAGTCACAGTGTAAATTACAACCTATGATAAATACGTGTAAATTTTAGCATTCTAGCATTGACAAAGATTTAATGTCTCTTGATTTGTTTCTCGTCTATTTATCCAACTCTATGTCGATCACGCTTTCACCAAGTATTTCTCTGTAGGCTATGTTTGCAATAGATATGTTCAATTTCTGTAGGTTCGCTTTAAATTCTGTATATAATTGATTTGATACTTTTTAATCTAAAAATCCCAATTCTTTTTCCCACTTCCCTTTTGTCGATTTATCAGTTATAAAATCTCCCCATATAAATACCCCAAAAGTTGCAGAAGGTGAAATCTGTAAAAGACCTTAGGATTAAATGAGAGATGACAATAAATACTTTCATCTTCAGTTAGTACAATGTGTTCGGTCATACTTAGATGAACCTAATCTATCAACAGAATGTTGCGTAACTCCTCAATGATATCATAAGGGGTTAAAACTATATAAACAACAATATTAATTGATAATAAAAAGTTTTTGAATTGAAGACAATACCTTATGTTTTTCATTACACATACGTAAACAAAGTTACAATATCGAAAAGAAACTAATCAGGTTAAACTTTGGCTGAATCTGTAGACAAACAGACAAAAGGTAACGAGTTGAAAATAAAATAGCAATCACACACGTGTTTTCATTTGTTTGCTTGTTTTATATATATATATATATATATATATATATATATATATATATATATATATATATCTTTTGAAATTATCGCTTAAAACGAATCTCGAAGACAATCATTTGCAAATCTTTTATATGAAGGTGCTATGTTTCCTACCTTGACAGCAATCGTTTCTACTCCTGATAAAAACATATGAATTTAAGGACAGATTAAATATATTAGATAAGATACTGGAGAAAAGACACATACTTAATATCCATAAAAACTGACAGTTTTATAAAGACAACCACCAATAGAAGATACTAGAAGAATACCATTTATTGACTACATTTTGGCGGATATAAAAGAATTAACTACAACAAAAATACAAACTTTCAAAGCAGCTTTTGAACATTATGATGAATAAAAAAAAACTTAATGTCATGACTAGGTTGAAATATAGAAAAGTTGCAAAAATATTTACAAGATCTACAACAGGAAAGACTGGAAAAAGGATGAGAAGTAAACTTCCTCTGCAAGAAAGACTAAAACTGTTATTCAAAGAAAAAAAGTGGAACAGTCAATAGCAACGTTGGCAAAATGTAGCGTTTTTCCTATCCCTGCTCATCTCCAACCTCCTACTATATCCACTCCTCTCAACCTCCTGCTTTACCTACTCCATTACCACACATTGCTCCAAGTGACTCATTGTTTGACAAAATCCGAAAAAGTTGCCAAGATTAAGCCAATTATTATTGTGTGTGTGTTTGTATGTGTGTGTGTATGTGTGTGTGTGTGTGTGTGTGTGTGTGTGAATTAGCCACAAGAGCAGTAGCAATACCGCTTGCTATTGGTTGTGTGATTAGTTAGTTCTTTGAGAGTGCTAATCAAACTGTTTCCTTTTTTGCTACTTATTTGGCATTAGTGGTTTATTATTACATTTTGTACCAAAAGGTATGAACAAAGCATATAGCGGAATTAAAGGTTTTAATGTTTTGTATGGTTCTTCAAACAGGATATACCATTACTTTAAAGTAAACTTTAGCAGCTCATGCAGCATCAATGATTGTTTGTTTATTTCATGGCCATGTTTGCTTTTTGGCATTTCTAAATTGAATTTTGTCTACACTTCTTGAATTCCTCGTGTCATTTGAACATCCAAATAGCGAATCGAATTAGCAGATCTGCCAATAGGATTATTATCACAATGATATTTGTTCTCTAAATAATGTTTACTTTCTTTGTCATCATTTTGTTTCCGGTACAATTTTCTATCGTTGTTTTACAGATTGAAATAGTATTCTTACTAGGTTCAATTTATAGTAGGGTTGAATCCCAGTTTAAACCAATCGCTGGATTTATAAAAAAAATTGTAGTTGTAGATAACGATACCACCCTTTTTCATGATCATGTCACACGGTATTACAAAGATACCATTACATCCAACAAGATAGTCCGATTTCTCTCTTGAATTCTGTATGTATTGTTGAAACCTTACCATAATATATTTAGTTGTGTTGTAACCTTGTTGAACCTGTACTAGGTTCTCAAATAACGTTTTAGCAATGTCTGATACTGTGGAAATAGACTGTGTAGTAGATGTACCATTGATCCAAAAATACAAATTGCTCTAGTGATTTTTAATTTTGATCTTTAAGAATAATCTTCCAATCTGACTGAGCCAAACATTTGGTGATTTTGGTACTTTTATGGTCTCGTTTCCCAATACGAGATGGTAATACACAAAAAATATGACTACGCCATAACTGTCAAAATGTATACTACTATCAGAGGCCACGTACGAATTCATACAGGACCACTATAACCTACAGATCGAATAGTAGGTTAATTATCTTGGAATGTTTTCGATTCCATTTCTCACTGGAAATTACACCAGGGGGTAGAAATAGGAATGAAAACCGTCAAGAGTTGGAATTGTTGCACCTACAGAGGGAACACACCATGAAATAGATTGCCACTCAACAGAAGAGCAGATGCCAAATGTTCAGATCCACCTATATCAGTATTCCTGTAAGTGACAGTACTACATTTTTACTGGGCAGGATCATTTAAGTTTCTCCATGCAAAAATTTTCGATGCAGGTAACATCGACACACATGCATGTCTGCTATACTCGTCTGCCCTACTCGTTGCCAATTAAATACCACGTAAAGAACAGGAGACTAAATAACATTTAATAATCATAACCAAACAAAAATACGAAGAAATTACATTACAATATACTTGTAATGCACACACTTCTATAAACATAACGAAAAACAGACTGACGTATTTATTACAGGAAGAATGTTTATCCTTTCTATTACCTAAACATAATGTTTGCTCTGATTTATTTGACTTTCGTGACTGAGGTAGTAAGAGTTTAGTTAAACAAAGATACTTTTTGTCATTACACACTAATCTCTGTAATCTTACTATGGTCATAAATCTAAGTTGTAAATGTCACGTGATCTTTCTTGTAATATTTAACATGTGTACGAGAGCCAAATATAAGTGTTATTACGGTAAGTTCTAAATTATCTTTTCAAGGATTGTAATCTATACTGTGATACGTGACAGTGGATGTATTGTTGCATGATGATAAAGGCTGTTTAACAAACCAGTAGAAAGAAAAAAAATGTCTGATGGTACTATTGATACATAAATATTATGTTGATGCATACTAGTTGGTCAGTCAAACAGAGCTGTTTTGGGTATCTAAGTTCATTTTTATTGGTTAAGATAAAGAATATGTTCTTCGCCTGTTGGCATTCGATCACGCTGTTTATCACGCAATAATGATGAACATACAGTATATATTTGCTCAGTCAAAATGCAACATGTATTTTGAGAGAGAGAGAGAGAGAGAGAGAGAGAGAGAGAGAGAGTCCTTTTGTTGGTTGTGATAATGCTTCGCTAAACAGAAAGACAGTTTTAACCGTGCTGTGCGCATTTAAAAAAACATAAAAACAATAAACTGACGAACTTTTACTCATTGAAGGCTGTGGAAAATATTTGCCCGGGCAGAATGTTTTCTTCAATTTAAATAGACTCTGTTTCACATTATTTGGAACATTAGTCAGGTTTGAGGGGTAAGAAAATTATAATTATTTTCTTATGCCCATCTGAAAGAAAAATATTCAAACTACTACGAAAGCATTATTTGCATTTCTTGTGCAACGCTACATTTAATACTTTTCCATTTATGCAGTGTAATTTTGAAGGTACACATAAATCTTAAACTTCATACTTAAAGGATGTGTTGCTTGTGATTTCCATTATTTATAATTTAATAATTAATTTCTAGACGCTTGAGACAAAAGATTCAACAAAAGCAGTAAACACAATACAGATTTACAGGGGATTAGTAGAGAATGCAGAACAAATATGGATATGGCCTGACTAAGTTCCCTGATTTTTCACTGGCTATTGCATTGAAGTTAGATCTTCTGTTTGTGGAAGATGGCATGAACATATATAAGCAGTGTTCTTTTGAGAGAGAGAGAGAGAGAGAGAGAGAGAGAGAGAGAGAGAGAGAGAGAGAGAGAGAGAGAGAGAGAGAGAGAGATATGGTTAATTGTGTTTATATATTTCTAAAACGTAAGTACATATGAATTGCCTACACGCGAGGAAAGAGGTAGTTTCTAAGCTACCATTCTAATGAAGCTATCCTAAAATTAAAATTTAGAATTTATTAAATTTACAAAATTTTTCTTTGCATAGAATCCTATAAAAATGGTAGATGAACTGAGAAAATTCATATTTTAACGCAGTCTTTTGGCAGAGAACAGCATTACTGCAGAGCAAAATAAATAAATAAACAAATGATAGGAAAACTAAAATCTTAAAACAATAATAAAGCTACTGATGACTTTCTCATTATAGAATACATCAAATTACGATCGTCTACAAAATGTGTCATTCAATACATGGTATTAGAAGTTCATAAAATCGTGATTTGTCAAGTTAACCATAACTTTCGCTGTCGTTTCTTCCCCGCAGAGTTTCAAAACTGTTTATATGGTGATAAATGAGGTTTATCGACCGCAATAACCCCAGCGTCATCTATTTGGCTAATCCCTAGTCTTGGTTGCAAATATTAATCATATATTAGTCATTTGTCATAGAAAAGCGGGTTCTTCTTGCTTAAGTTAGACCCTGAACTGTCACAAAGATCGGCGTAAATCTTGAAAAATTTGAAAATTTCTTGAGACTATTCTAAGAGGATAGCGAATCAAAGGGAATTAATGCTATTTTCTTAAGTAGGGTCGGGTGCTATGAGAGATTAGTAGCATCTGCAATAAAAACTGGATGGATAGTTGGTTGGTATGTTGCTCCACATATTAATAGTTGAAAGGAGGAATGTATTGTGCTTGATTGTTTGTTACAGGGTAAGTATTAAATGTGAAAATATAGTCGTTCTGAACGCAATTTAGACATCACGGCAAGGAGTTAAAAAAACAAAATGAAACGGAGACCCCCCTCCCCCCGAAAAGAAAGAAAAGACAAATATATACTCTTGTTTACTCATTCACCTGTCAGGTAATAGAACCAAGACCATGGAAGAATTATATTTGGACAATACCAGTTTTATGTATATTTTGACGATGCATGAGAAAGGTCAGCATGCTGAAGATAAGGCTTATGGTTTTGTGTGTGTAACGTGGAGTACCATGGGTGTAACTTTTCCGCTTGTTATGGCATGTATCATTGTGGAAACCATTTTGAAAAACAGTTAAAGACATAACAAAAAGGATGAGGTATACGAGAAAATTTGTTTATGTTTTATTCTAAATATTTCATTTAAGTGTCATTGTAATCATTGATATTCTAGATGAATGACATGAAAAGTCTCGAAATATTACCAAACTGGGAACCTTAAATCTGATTCTACGCAATTGATAGATTATCCCAAGAAGAAATAATATAAATGTGCCTGTAGAAAGCAACAATACCCCCCCCCACACACACACACACAATCACACACACATAAATTATGCTAAAGACTGAACGTGTTTTGACTATTCCATTGTTAATCATCATTTAGAATTTGACATCATATATATGCTCAATGCACATCATATCGTCCGCATCATCACAGTTCCTTTGTAAATCGGTTTGAAACTTTCACTTGCAGCGCCACTTTCTACTGTAAAGGCAGTTATTCCGTTGAAGGAATGAAAACCCTAACAAAAGTTTACAAGAGTGTAGCATGTGGACCGTCACCTAATGCCTAATATAATGTAGTGTTGTACATGAATAATAACGATGATTTACCCGTTTACTTTTGACACTTGACGCCAGATTTCAGATGCCAAATCATGCAGAATTTACTTCAAATTTGTCCACCAAGATTTATCTGCGCGGACACAATCTTCAGAAATATAACTCGACCTTTGTAGGACAGAAATAGGCAAGTCCATCACTATCTTAGTGCAATACTTTGTAGCAATACATGACATGGCTTTCCGGACGTGCAGTTCAAAGAGGGATAGGAAATAGCGATATTTGTTGGAAATGATTGACGTTCAAAAAAAGAACCCCAAAAATGCCACCAAGTTCCATGGCATGAAACCGGTTGACCCTTGATAATGAGATGAAAATCCGAGATGGCTCATGTTTCCTAATAATATTTCATTACACCATTCCGGTAGACGGATGGAATTCAAGGACACTGCTGAAAGGTTAGTGAATGTAGCCACATATTTTTAAGCAATTTCACTTGTCAGGGTTTTCTCCAAACAAAATGAAATCAAACGAAACGCAGTGGTTAACGTTGTCACCATGGTGAAGTGTCCCGAATCACCGTTAATACTATAAAATGTTAAGATTCATTTAAATCGACCGTATACATATTATCAAACCATGTAAATTGAAGTAAAAAATTATTTATATGTGCATTACCATGACAAACGTCTGATTAACTGGACTGTTCACAGGTTAGATACAAATATAAATGTTGTCATAGAGAACTTTAAGATTATCTGTCATAAATATTTACACTCATTCAAAAGGTTTTCTTTTAAATAATACATTCTCTCTCTTTCAAAGGACGATTTATTTTCGTTAACAACATATTGAAATGAAAATGGACGAAGAGTCTGAAATTATATATTATATATATATATATATATATATATATATATATATATATATATATATATATATATATATATATATATATATATATACATACATACATACACACAAATCTATATCTATATGTGATATGAATATATTCCATTGCGATGTTTTATTAGAGGATTAATTCAGGATTGTAAAGCATGCTGTATGTTTTCACGTGACTGAATATTACTAATGTATTCCATGCTTCCGTGGCTGTCGTTGAAGCCAGGTGATACGCACATGGGTCTTTCTATGAAATTTCTGGAGTCGAGAGGAATCGGTCCAGACTAATCTGATTCACCATGGGTATTTGGCTTTATTTTCATATGGTCTGAATAGACACGTTGGCAATTTTACAATCCGTTGAAGGGGGAACATACGTGTTTCGTTTTATATTGACTACTATTTTGGAAACACGCGATAGGGACACAAAGGAATATTTCGAACATTTTATTTTGTGTGTGCAATACCTTTAAGACTAAAAAGTAAATAGACCAAGGGGTTTTGCACACAAATTGATCTTCTCTCCATGTAGAATCTCATCACGTGAACATTCGAGTATACGATGTGTCTGTGTGTGTGTCTGTATACACAAGGAACACAGCTAGGAGTGATTGGTGCATAGTTTACATATGCGGTCTGTTCAGGCTGATGAATTACACATGTTTACCTGTAGTGCGTTATACGTCATGTGTTCCGGGGCCATTAAAGACAAACAATTGAAAAAACAGCAGAATGTTAAGACTTGACCTATATTCTAATAACGTAACTTCAAATCCATACATAATTTACTTCTCAAAAAATTACTGATGAATTAATCAACAACACCCCTCCCCAAAAAGATTTTTAAAAATTACCCCCCCCTCCAAAAAAAAAAAAAAAAATAACAGATTATTGGTGTTGCAATTAAAAATTCTTTTTTGCATACATTTTTCCTCCTCACTTATAATTTAACGATGTCGCTGTGTGATTTTTTTTTCTCCGATCGAGGAAAATATATAAGCACATGTATTATTTATTATTCATAATCTTCGTACCTGTTAATAATAAAGACTACTATGGTTTTATTGCTAGTTGAACTGGCCGTGTCTTCCACACATATTGATCTGATGACGGAAGTGACTAACAGCAGTTGAACTGGCCATGTCTTCCACACAAAGTGGTCTGATCATGGAACTGACTAACAGCAGTTGAACTGGCCGTGTCATCCACACGTATTGGTCTGATCACGGTAGTGACTAACAGCAGTTGAACTGGCCGTGTCTTCCACACATATTGATCTGATCAGTTATTATTCATTTCAACTTTAATAATTTATACGAGTACTTGAATCTCAAGTTAGTCTGTCGTATATCATATGCTTATTACAGCTCCCGTTGACACCACATTTACATTGACCATTCAGGTGATCTCAGAGTTCGTTTTGCAAAATACTGGAAAGGCCAGTATGCGCAGTTCAACAATACAAGCATCAGCCGCAGCTTTCCTTTAATATTGACAAATGAAGGGATGCATGATGCATAAATGAGCTATCATGATCGATATTTGATCAGGACAATGGTATTTGGATAGCTAGTACTATCTTCACCGCATTTTTTATGTAAATGCTTACATGAGTAGAGAGTGTACAATTGAATTTATAATGCCTAAATCTCCTTTGTTAGTTTTATCTCCTTGTAGACATTTTCTTTTTAATATTTGGCGGTACCTTTTATGTTAAGGCCATTTCAAGGTGTAAACTAATTGCGAAACGAATGCCGAGTAGGAGAACATATGTAGCTACACATTCAGAAGTCCCTTTGCAGCTCAGGGAAATAGGATGTCGCTCAAGCTGCTGTGAAGATGTTTTTAATCAGAATGTATGCATTAGGATCCAGTTCTTGAAATCTTTTTCGCAGATTCTTTGTTTGCTTAAATTATTCATCAGCGGAAAATACTACAAGAAAGACTAAAATATTTATTGGACCGTAGAAACATTAATTTTTATAAGCTGAGGAAGCAGCCATTATTTTTTTTAAAATTGCCATATTGTTTTTAATTTTAACAATAAGCGATATCGAAATATGTCTCCGGTTTGAATATTGTGAAGAAATTCTTCAGGTAATGAAATGAAAGCGGAAAAGAACCCATTTAACAAACCAGGTTTTGTAGTATTTATGATATTTTATGTTAGAGAAGGGACAATTTGAAAGTATAAGACTTTATCAACTACACTTGAAGAACAAACATCAAGAACGCTTTCCTTAAAGTATTTCATCTAGTTTCCAAGTTGTCAAAGATTTACCGAGTTTCCGAATTCTGTAAAAGAGTTATTTGCTTGTCGGTCTCATAGTGTTAGCTCTTACTTTGATGTCCAGTTTTTATCTTGTCATATATCTATTTAGATTGTCATGGACATTTCAAAGGAACCGTGGTAGCGGTAGAAACGTTGAGATTTATCCGATAGCGCTATCAGTTCTTCACTAGGCAATGCTATTGATAAAACTCGTATCGCCGAGCCCAAATCTGTCGCATAATTGACCGTTTGCTGCGATACCAAAAAATGGAAATATTGGAGAGCAGAGTTCTTTGTTCTTAAATCTCTCAGTTTGCATATCTAAGTTACAGGGTGTCTTTCTCTGGCAAAGTTATTTCTTCAACCTCTCTTAAATGGCGACTGTTAAGATGTTTTTTTCTCTGTTTGCAAGTAAAAGGAGGCACAAACCGGAAGTTGTGAAGTTCCATCAGACGGGGATATTATTTAGAGAATTCCAAAGAAATGATGGTATATATTCTTCAGATGAAAAATCCTTATCTAATGGCTATTAATTACCAACAATTACTTATGCGTAGCGAATAATAATCGATTAGGCGATAATGATGATAATAATGTTGATGATGGAAATCGTGAGGAGAAGAATGACCAATCAAAAGAAGTACACGCAAAAGAAGGATATCATACTATTTTTCCTGGAATGCTTTAATTCAGTAGAGAGCAATGTGTTTCATTTTTTCCCGTGCTTTTCATTTCTGAATCCTTTCTTACAGTATTCACATCTTTGAAGGTCCTGCAGAAAGTCTGTAATGTATTGTAATTCACGTTGCATTTTACCAATGAAAGAATTCAGTTCGTTTACTGTTTTGATTGCGCAGGATGTGGCAATGATACCTGCTGAAACAATAACAATTTTTTCTGCATTAGTGTACAAAGGTAACAAAGCCGTGTGCAACCTATCAATTTTTGGAGATTAGTGAAACATTTTGGATGTTAGTGAACAAGGGGATAACATTTTGGATGTTAGTGAACAAGGGTTTTTCATAAAATTGTATGTGTTAATGAGTGTTTCATAAAATGTTGGAAGTTACTGAGCCAGGCTTGTTAATAATATTTTAATATTCATAATATTTTTGGACGCTAGTGACGCAGTTTTTTTCATTAAACTTTGGGTGTTATTGAGCCAGGATTTTTCATAAAATTTTCCATAAAAAACGCTAACTCCCTGAAGCTCAAAAGTTAGTAATATAGTTAAGATTTAAACACTAAAAGTTTAAAATTTGTGTTGAAATGATTTAAATTTGTTTTTAGACAAACAAACAAAAAAAAAAATTAAAATCGACCAAAAACAAAACCAAAACATGGGTCAAAAAATGAAGTAACTGCGCATGGGTTTATCATACAATATTAATAAACCCATTAGCTCATCAACGCTAAAAATTTAGTTACATAGCTACAATTAAACACCGAAAGTTAGAAATGTGGGTGACAATGGTTTTAAATGTGGTTTTATTCAAATAAATAAACCCAACAAAACAAACAGTTAATAGTTTTGAAATTAAGGTTAAAAAAATAAGATTTTAAGGCAAAACAAAATTGTTGTCGAAAAGTGCTTTAAAACTTTAAACTGGTTTTAACCAAATTTTTCCAACATAGACCAAAAAAGCAAAAACATGGGTACAAAATGTTGTATACTGTACAGGCAAGCCAGAGCTTACCCCTATATGGCTGAGCTAAGACGCACTTTTCTAACTAGGAGAAAAAATAGACTTTTAGTTCAAAAGTACTTTAAAACAGTGTTTTGACTAAATGTGACTAAAATCGGTCCCAAAAAAGCAAAAAACGGGTCACAAATATACTATAATGTGCAGGTGAGCCAGAACGCAACCTTTCGATACTGCTCACGAGGTGTGAATGAAGAAAAATACATTTAACACAAAAAAGTATCCTTCGAACTTATATAGTGCATAAAAATAACTTTTATTTTGGTCCACATACTTTTTCATTTGATTGGTAATATTAAGTCATATAATACAAGTAACCACAAATAAAGGTTACATACCGTATATACTCGCGTATTATCTAGGTCCAAATGTAAACAACATAGTCCCTGATCTGCCGTCGCATAATGCGCCAGCAGATCAGGGTCCATGTTGTTTGTTTTACTTATTAGTCCTTACAAACTGCATAGACCCAGATCTGCCGGCGCATTATGCGACGGCAGATCTGGGTATATGCAGTTTGCAGTTGGTACTACCTTATACGCGAGTAAAGACGGTAATTAAAGTGCTAATTAGTTGTGAGCTATAAGAGCTGTACATTGTACCCTGTATTTGAATAGGTATAGAAGTTTTAGAGGTCTTGTCCTGTCTCATCCTGGATATAGAACATCCTCTTATATTTCCATCACATCAGACATGTCTTGCTCACATAGGAACCATCAGAGGTCCTGTTATTTCACAACAATTGTTATTTAACGTTGGATGTTGTGCATCAGACCGTAATAAGCTGACAAAAATGGCATTTAAGGCTGTTGTTGTTGTTACCGCTACTACTACTACTACTATTGCTACTACTACTACTACTATTGCTACTACTACTACTACTATTGCTACTACTACTACTACTACTATTGCTGCTGCTACTACTACTATTGCTACTACTACTACTAATACTATTGCTACTACTATTACTACTACTACTACTATTGCTACTACTACTACTATTGCTACTACTACAACTGCTACAACTACTATTGCTACTAACACAACTACTACTATTGCTACTACTATTGCTACTACTACTATTGCTGCTACTACTGCTACTATTGCTACTACTAATACTACTACTGCTATTGCTACTACTACCGCTGCTACTATTACTACTATTGCTACTATTACTACTGCCACTACTGCTACTACTATTGCTACTACTACTACCACTACTATTGCTACTACTACTACTATTGCTACTACCATTGATGCTACTATCAATATCGCTACTACGACTACTACTATTGCCACTACTACTATTGCTACTACCACTGCTACTACTATTGATACTGCTACTTCTACCGCTATTGCTACTACTACTATTGCTATTGCTTCTACTACTACTGCTACTATTGCGACTGCTGCTGCTGCTACTACTATTATTACTATTGCTACTACTGCTTCTATTACTACTACTACTACTGCTACTACTACTATTGCTACTACTACTACTTCTACTACTACTACTGTTACTACTACTACTAATACTATTGCTACTGCTACTACTACTACTATTGCTACCACTACTACTACTACTATTGCTACTACTACTACTACTGCTACTGCTACTACTACTACTATTGCTACTACTGATCATGATAATAATTATGATGATTATACTACAATTCATGCTACTATTTCCATGACCACTTCTACTACTACTGTACTACCAGAGTCACCATTACTCATTTAAAATTTCTGAAGAGTTATTCAAAAACAAAAGAGACTGATTTATCATTTACACATTTCAAACTAGCGTGCCCTCTTTACTCAATCACGCGCACGAAAGACCAAAAGTGACACAAATGTCATATCAACCTTTATGTTCTGTAACATGAATTAAATTCTTTTATCTTGAGCTTTCGGTTGTAGATTTCAAACGATAGCCGTTGAGGATGAGAAAGTTACTGGAAACACCAGAATATGCGTTTACTAGCTCACAATATGTGGTTTTTATAGAACCATCTTAGTCAATTTAAGTTCCCTTGAATTTAAGCACAATCTTAGTCAATTTCAGTTCCCTTGAATTTAAGCACAATCTTAGTCAATTTCAGTTCCCTTGAATTTAAGCACAATCTTAGTCAATTTCAGTTCCCTTGAATTTAAGCACAATCTTAGTCAATTTCAGTTTCCTTGAATTTAAGCACAATCTTAGTCAATTTCAGTTCCCTTGAATTTAAGCACAATCTTAGTCAATTTCAGTTCCCTTGAATTTAAGCACAATCTTAGTCAATTTCAGTTCCCTTGAATTTAAGAAAATGAATGTTACATTTATTTTTAGTGAATTAGACAGTTCTGTGCAAGAAAGGGATAAGCAAAGTTTTAAATACTTGATATATACCCAAATGCTAAGCAGCTTCATGTATCAGTTTTTAAAAGGCGGTGTTTTAACTTTCTCATTGATTCCACACATCCCCTTTTTTATTTTTCGAAATTCTAAGCCTGCTCAAATTTCCACCATAAAGGGAGAAGTAATTGAACGCTTTCCTTAGCAGTGCATACGTGTATTCTAACAGCAAGAACTAATTGTATCTGGCATTAAATCGTTATTTCAACTGTGAATCACGGTGAAATAGCAAACTTTTCATGGAAAGAAACTGCCCTTACTACTCCGGAATCGTATATTTATGACGTATACATGGTGCTATCGTCTCAAACTGCGCTTGTCATTCCTGACATTTTCGACAGTCTGGACAAATTAATGAAGGCTCCCGGCATTGCTACTTAATGAAGGCTCCCGGCATTGCTACCGACGGGCAACACGTGTTTCAATCTCTTAAAAGTCAAATCTCATTTCTTGTCCGTGAAGTTTATTGCAAGTCAAACCTCCAGCAGCAACTATGACATTTTTACTGGTTTAACACTGGTTTTGAGCATAATGCTTGTGTTTGATGTGTTTAATTTCATCATGTATTCTGCTTAGCCTCTTCAAGACAATATCCGTATTTTTGAAATCATGGTTATTACCATTTTCTCTCAACAGATGAAGGAACATTGCAGCAGTCTTGGCAAACCTTCAACAAACACTAATCAGAACTGTGATGATGTGTTAGAATCAAAACTTTGGGGCAGAGATTTTGTCTTATCGAAACAATAAAAGGAACAAGGGATAAGGAACGTAGACGTAGCCAAGAAACAAACGAACGAACGAAAGAAAAAATGAAATAAAATAAATAAACGAACAGGCATGCAAGAAATCAACCAATCAGTTATGAATCTGAGGCATACGATATTTTTTCGATATAAAAAGTTGTTCTTTCTTGCCAAAATGTTCTGATTAAGTCGAGTCAAATTTCTATGCCTTGTATAATTCGCACAAATATATGAACCTTCCATTTTTGGCTTGTTCTATGTATTTGCATTAATTGTTTTTTCTAATATGTAGCAAATAATCTGCCTCGCTTCATCTTCTTCAAGAAAGGCAGTGATCTGGCTGGCTGGTGAATTTGATTTAGAGTCTGTGGATCCTTACTTTGGTAAAATCTGAGCAAAAAATACGTTGTATTACACAATAAATTTGTGTCCAGAAAAGTCTATTCAATGTTCAATATATTCAATGTTATATCTATTCAATGTTCTATATATTCAATATTCTATCTATTCAATATTCTATCTATTCAATGTTCTATCTATTCAGTGTTCTATACTTTGATATCTCTTGTGTCGTATTTACTTGCAGAGAATTTATTTATTAAATTTACTAATTGGGATGAAGTTGTACCGTTTTAATCGATTTGTTTCAATTCTTTACTTATCGTCCATTTTTCCTCTATAGGAAACAAAACTATCCGTTTAATCTGCTATCACGTTGACGAGTAATCGTCCAATTATAAATATGATCTGAAAGTGAAAACATAGAAGAGAAAACCATACCTGCATGACGAAATCTTCAAATTTGTCTTGGACTTTTTTTCAGTTAAAACATATGACAGAGCTTTATTTTGCTATTTCTGAACAGTATCACGTAATATTGCTGTTCAAGTCATATTCGGCTCTTTTACGAATATGGTACAATCCTTCGGATGGTGACGCATTTGTTGTAGCACTCAATATTTGGCATAATTGCACCTGAATGCGATGAAAAATGTATTATTATGCATAGGAAGATACTGTAGGAGAGAGTTCAAAGTTAACCAGCATTCCCATGAGATTCTATCTCGGCCATACATGATATTACACGGGAAAGCCTGGAATCAATTTTCTTCATGATAATGCACACCGCTCATGTTAATAATATGTTAAATTTTCGGACAGATTGTCTTTATTTTCTACAGTATCTTTCCATGAAAATGTTTGCAATTTTCGGACAGATTGTCTTTATTTTCTACAGTATCTTTCCATGGAAATGTTTGGAATTTTCGGACAGATTGTCTTTATTTTCTACAGTACCTTTCCATGGAAATTTTTGGAATTTTCGGACAGATTGTCTTTATTTTCTACAGTACCTTTCAATGGAAATGTTTGGAATTTTATGGCAGATTGTCTTTATTTTCTACAGTACCTTTCCATGGAAATGTTTGAAATTTTCCTTATAATGTAACATATTTAAAAAGTTATACATTTTGTTCTGTTGTGTGAAAGACGTGTTATTGCAAAGAAATGCAATTTAAAATGGGGTCAATGTCTTTGCTGGTCAAATTCAGTATTTTTACGAAAAATAAGTGAAATTTACTTTCTGACTGGTTTAAGTTAAAAACTAAGTAAGTAGGTAAGTGTCTATGTATGTATGCATAGATGTATGTATTTCTGAATGTATGGATTGATGAATACACGGACGGATAGATAGATCCTTGGTTATTTAATAGGCTCGAGAGAATCATATGTTACCGAAAAAGTAGGTCAATACAGAGAGTTCTGGATAATAGTGAAAAATCTTGAACAGTATTATCTTTCTGTTAATCTAATCAACTTGATTGTACTGTAGTGCTATTTGAAATGTTACTATGGAGACGATAAAATAGCGTCTACTAGGATTTTACGGGTAAATAAATAAATAAGGAAGGCTACGTGGCGTGGACCTAAAGCATAGAAATACGGATCGGATGGTCTGTGGTTCGAAACAAGATAGAGGGAAAAAAACCAACATGTTCTAGATAAAAGAGCTCAACGAGTGACGTATTCCTGATTCATTGGATCTTTCACACGTGTTCATGATTTCTGCTTATAAAACGACCACGTAAACGTACACGATGAACCACTACTATTTCAAGATTAATTGGCTTCGTTGACAGGTGCTAGTTACTTCTGATGAGGTATACGTACAAAAGTAACGATGACGTATAAATGAGTTCTCTTTACACAAAAGAAATAATGGCACAAAGCCACATTGTGTTTAATTCAATATTTTAGAAGTGAAAGTGACAATGACGGCATCTAGAGATAATATCTAGTTATTTAGAATTTGGATTGAATAAATGTGTGGACAGACCTAGTTACGTTGAAAAATAGCATTTAGGATAATAAAAGTGTTAATTGTTTTTTTTTAAACATAAAAAAGCTATACTGCAATGGTAACTAAATTCATATTTACAGATTACTTTAAATAATGATAATATCGCAATAAGCAGCATCAGCCTACGATAGCGAAATGGTTAAAACAGTAGAATACAAAGATAGATAACGTTAGGTACTTGATATTGTATAAATTCACAAACTTGTATTCTGCTCAGTTTACACTGAAACTGGAAAATCTCTTAACTTTACTAAATCAGTCTACAACGATTCAAAATAGAATTTATAGAGGACATAGCTTGATTTTAAAAATCACATAACTGTACAAGCAATTATTTAAACAAAATACAGCAAATTGAAAGAACGGTTAATTAAACAGTCTACCTACACATTATACAAGCAAGCGAGAAAAAGATTTATGTACAGAAGGGTCTATGTTACATTGCCAGTGGTAGGTGGATATCGTTGAAATGCAGGCATATAAAAACACAACAAAGGATACAAATTCAGTTTGACAGTGATAGATATTTTATCAAAATATACTTGTGTTAAGAAAGTAAAAACAAAAATGGGAGAGGACATACATAATGTTTTTAAGACAAATCCTTAAAGAGCGCAAATCCCAGAAAATACAGTCTGATTAGGAAAAATAGTATTACAATAGCAAAGTGAAGCGTATTCTGAATAGAAAAGCATTGTACACTTTGTTTTAACGTACATAGCCGATAAACCATCCATATTCGAAATGTTTAACAGAACCCTAAAGACCAGAATGTGGAAGGATTTTACTCAAAATGTAAGTAAAGATAATTAATAAAGTGTTAATTTGTTAATTATATATATATATATATATATATATATATATATATATATATATATATATATATATATATATATATATATATATATACAATGACACAAAACAGCTTCCTAACGTTTAGAGCTAAACAGGCTCTTCATCACGGTAAGAAACAATTTACATGCACAAAACAAGCACTGAACACAATAGCCAAGAGAAATTCTTGACTCCTACATGTTTCAATGACGGGGAAACAAACAACGAAGGATTAACAATAGAAGAAAAGTTAGAAGACTAAATTAATAAACGGTCTAAAACGGGTAAACTGCATATCTATGTTATGTTGCCATCAGTCCAACAAAGTTGTGTAAAAAAATTCAAAGAAATGATTATCGTGCGTATCACGCTGAGAACCAATCTATACCACAGTATTATACTGGACATACCTTTATTCCATAGTACCAATTTATACCATAGTATTATACTGGACATACCTTTATTGCATTGTACCAATCTATACCATACTATTATACTGGACATACCTTTATTCCATAATACCAATCTATACCATACTATTATACTGGACATACCTTTATTCCATAGTACCAATCTATACTATAATATTATACTGGACATACCTTTATTACATAGTACCAATCTATACCATACTATTATACTGGACATACCTTTATAAAGTAGTACCAATCTATACCATACTATTATACTGGACATACCTTTATAAAGGAGTACCAATCTATACCATACTATTATACTGGACATACCTTTATAAAGTAGTACCAATCTATACCATACTATTATACTGGACATACCTTTATTCCATAGTACCAATCTATAACATACTATTATATTGGACATACCTTTATTGCATTGTACCAATCTATACCATACTATTATACCGGACATACCTTTATTCCATAGTACCAATCTATACCATAGTATTATACTGGACATACCTTAATTCCATAGTACCAATCTATGACATACTATTATACTGGACATACCTTTATTCCATAGTACCAATCTATACCATACTATTACACTGGACATACGTTTATTCCATAGTACCAATCTATACCATACTATTACACTGGACATACCTTTATTCCATAGTATCAGTCTATACCATACTATTATACCTGACATATCTTTATTCCATAGTACCAATCTATACCATACTATTACACTGGACATACCTTTATTCCATAGTACCAATCTATACCATACTATTACACTGGACATACGTTTATTCCATAGTACCAATCTATACCATACTATTACACTGGACATACCTTTATTCCATAGTACCAGTCTATACCATACTATTATACCGGACATACCTTTATTCCATAGTACCAATCTATACCATACTATTACACTGGACATACCTTTATTCCATTGTACCAGTCTATACCATACTATTATACCGGACATACCTTTATTCCATAGTACCAATCTATACCATACTATTATACCGGACATACCTTTATTCCATAGTACCAATCTATACCATAGTATTATACTGGACATACCTTAATTCCATAGTACCAATCTATGACATACTATTATACTGGACATACCTTTATTCCATAGTACCAATCTATACCATACTATTACACTGGACATACGTTTATTCCATAGTACCAATCTATACCATACTATTACACTGGACATACCTTTATTCCATAGTACCAGTCTATACCATACTATTATACCGGACATATCTTTATTCCATAGTACCAATCTATACCATACTATTACACTGGACATACCTTTATTCCATAGTACCAATCTATACCATACTATTACACTGGACATACGTTTATTCCATAGTACCAATCTATACCATACTATTACACTGGACATACCTTTATTCCATAGTACCAGTCTATACCATACTATTATACCGGACATACCTTTATTCCATAGTACCAATCTATACCATACTATTATACTGGACATACCTTTATTCCATTGTACCAGTCTATACCATACTATTATACCGGACATACGTTTATTCCATAGTACCAATCTATACCATACTATTATACCGGACATATCTTTATTCCATAGTACCAATCTATACCATACTATTACACTGGACATACCTTTATTGCATTGTACCAATCTATACCATACTATTACACTGGACATACCTTTATTCCATAGTACCAATCTATACCATACTATTATACCGGACATACCTTTATTCCATAGTACCAATCTATACCATACTATTATACCGGACATACCTTTATTCCATAGTACCAGTCTATACCATACTATTACACTTGACATACCTTTATTCCATAGTACCAATCTATACCATACTATTACACTGGACATACCTTTATTGCATTGTACCAATCTATACCATACTATTACACTGGACATACCTTTATTGCATTGTACCAATCTATACCATACTATTACACTGGACATACCTTTATTGCATTGTACCAATCTATACCATACTATTACACTGAACATACCTTTATTCCATAGTACCAATCTATACCATACTATTATACCGGACATACCTTTATTCCATAGTACCAATCTATACCATACAATTATACCGGACATACCTTTATTCCATAGTACCAGTCTATACCATACTATTACACTTGACATACCTTTATTCCATTGTTGCGCTTTAATCCGATTACGAGATAATTCCTCAGACCAAATATTCAATTCATATTTATCGAATTATTTTGTCTTAAGCAATGTTGGCTTTGCCTTCTCAAAGTAATATTGTCTTGTAATGAGAGATGCTGTAATATTGTCTTGCAATGAGAGATGCTGTAATATTGTCTTGTAATGAGAGATGCTGTAATATTGTCTTGTAATGAGAGATGCTGTAATATTGTCTTGTAATGAGAGATGCTGTAATATTGTCTTGTAATGAGAGATGCTGTTTGGGGTGTTATGCTATAATACGCACAATTGTGCAAAATATTCCAGATCTAAAAATTAAATTCCCTTCAACACAAGCAAAATTAATGAATAATGTTAAATAATAAAATTTAAATTAATAAAGAGGTATCGTGTTCCCTTGCCCGTTTATGTTAATGATCTCTCGATTTCTCTCTATCTATCTCCCGCTCACCCACCCCCGCCCGTATCATTCTCTCTGTTACGTGTAATTTTCAATGCTGTTGTTTGCAATTGTTAAACTTGTAATATTCCGACAAAGCTACTTCGATTTTATATATGTATTACTCTCATTAGTTATTTTACAAGAAATCGTGTTTATTCTGTGATTGCTTCTCTTTGTGTTTGTCATGTTTAAGGAACATGAGATCAATACAGTGGCATACATACTGGGGGTGGGGTGGTGGGCATTCAAGACGGGGACCCAAAATCTCAAATTTTACCGGGGTGGGGTGGGGTGGGTGGGAGGGCGGGGCAAAATTTAGAGTTACGCCGCTGGATCAGTAGAGGTTGAAAATTGCATGGAATAAACATTACAGGTGAAAATAAACAATAAGCAATCTTAGTCACGAACTATTTATACAAATATATAGACCTATTATTTTCTTTTCCGTTGTAGTTAAGAAAAGGCTTCCCGTAGTAAAATAATTGTGTCATTATAACCACAGAAAAGACAATTAGATGCCCAAACATCATTTCCTTTAAACATTCGTTTGGTCTAAGGTTTAAACCTGTCCTTTCCAGGTTGACTCTGTGTCTGTCAAACTTCATGTTAAGTTTTATTACCACAGGAAAATTCACACAATGGATAATTGGGAGAAATGCAACCAAACAGGTGCAGCTTCTTTTACACTGGAAGATCCCTGAAAGCGCACGTGAAAGTCTGCTGTGGAGCGATTCCCATTGTTGTTCATCCAGACAGGCGGTGTGAGACTTATTAAACAACTATAATAAAGTGCGCTATCTGCATCGATTCGTGCTCGAGTTTTGACGATAGAATACATCTGATCACAATCGCTCTTTTCAACTTTCACTACTTTCAGGATCTTAGAAATTGTGATGGAAATGGTGCTAAAAAGATGCAGTCATTAGAATTAGATTGCAGGAATGTTTGGTTTTTTTTCTTCTTCTTTTTCTGAACTTTGCGAATATATAGTTTTCCTTCTTTACATTTTCATGATGCATATATCTGTGTAAATCACGGTGTCATCTGGCAAGAGTTTTATACTGGCCTCAACCAAGCCTTAATTCCCCCCTCCCTCCGAATTCAGACACAATTTAAACTAAAAAATGCATCTAAATAAGAATAATTCATTTTTCGTTCCGTGTAGAGTATATACTTCTTTCGTCTCAATGATTTATATAGTCAAATAAGAGTATGAATTACAGTACTAAAACAGAAGCGCAAGGTTGCACACTTATAAGAAATGTGTTTAAAACAAGTAAAAAGAAAGAAAAAGAAGCAATCACAGTGTTTACGACCTTATTAAGGGATATCAGCTTGGTGAAATACGAATCATATGCTCATAGTGAAAATAAAATTTTACCTGACCTGGGGTAGAGTTGCTTCCCATTGAGGATCCTGACTTGTAATCCACAGTGAATATATAGCCATCCATCAATTAAAGAATGTAAAAAGAAAACAGAAAAGTAATAATAATGTAAAAATATATATTTTTAAGTATTACAATGATACAGAATAAGAAATATTTACCTTGCGTAAATTCATGCTTCTTTGTCTTCCGGCATCAGTGTGGAACAAAATAACGAAACAAATATATATGGTGTATGTATATATATATATATATTCATATGTTTATACAATTACACTGAAAATGTGAATGACCAAAACAATCATCCTATACAGACAATGTATGTACCACCAGCCATAACACTGGAGGTATCTTATTACACAACTGGTGGGGAAAAATGCTTAGATTAATAGTACTGTGTAATGTATTTGACAAGGTGACGATAACAGAGCCTGGTTCACTTTGCTCAGTTTGAGCAGACAAAACTACTTTTGTCATAGGACTGCATCCAGGTTTAGCTTCACGGTAGCTTTTCTTTGATGTCATCAACAAATCATGCACATGGTATATTTGATCAATCAACAGCAGTATTTGAATCAAAATAAAGTTATGCAATCATTCAAGAGATTGCTTCCTATCACAGGGTCCACAGCTGGGGGTAATGTACACTAAGAATTTACAGCAGATTTTCTTTTAATGTGTGACCCAAGCAATAAACCTTAATCGAGATTAAGGTCATTAAGATAGAGTTTGAAGTTGAGGATTTAAATATGTACTTAAATTATTACTATTGATTAACGTTATTACTGAAGATCGAATGCCTACCTCGATTTCATGCGGCATTTAGAAAATTCAGCCTAGCACCGTGAACTTTTTTGGTTAGGGTAGGGGTTTGGAGAAAACGTGTAACAAAGCAAGCATAATAAATAAATACATAGAAGAAACACACACACATACACACACGCATGATAAAGCTACAAATCATACACTTGTTAATATAATCAATTCCGTCGTGTCATTTTAAGTGCATCCTCCATTCAAGTTGTTATCATAGTGTACCTCTTTGTAATACGGTCATTCCATCAATATATCTTCGTTTGGGATATAATATCCCCAACAAATCTTTGTTGTTCAAGAAAGGAAGCACCAGTTCTTGTATACACTTCTTCCATCTTCCTGAAACTGAATGTATTGATCACTTTTCAGCGGCGTAGTCAATGTGTGCCACAGTTTAGATTTTAAAACCCTCAAGCGCCGCATATTTTACAAATTGTTGACATAATTAATAAGTTTTGTTTTCGTAATGTATGTGACTTATTATCATCGTTGTCATGAATTAAATACCTGCATATTTTGCTCTCTATTAAAACTTATTTATTTATAAATTTTTACCTATGCACGGTTTTTGCAATCACGTGCTCCAGCTACAACAAGATGGAAGTAAGAGAGATCAGTAATAAAAAGGGACTTATTTTCGATCACAAATAAAAATAGGTTTAAAATATATTGTAAATTGTACATTAGATGACTGAAAGCACAACAACTAATATTGAGAGGAAATAAAATGGAACCAAAGGAGAGCAGCCATGTGTAAAACGAGCACCTGCTGCTAAATATTAGTGTAATTGGCATCTTGAAATTGGTGTGTTTGGCAACTTAATAGGTTACTAACTTGTTTCTTTAGGTAGGATTAACATACACCACAAGTAGTAATACATTACATACAGCACAAATAAGGCATAGGACATATGACATAAAACGTGCATAAAAGAAATGAAATAAAACACTTACATTTAAGTCTAAAACAATATATAACATAAATCCTTTAACACTTACACAAGCACAGATACGGAATAAGGTTACGATGGACCTAAGGCTCAGGGTTCAAGGTTACTTCAATATGGAATGGCGGGCCTAAAGGAGGGACTAAAAATATGAGGGCCTAAGGTTATAGTCTATAAGTTAATCGGGCCCTGCACAAGCAGTGCAAGTTACACGTGTAAGTTATCAAGATTTTAATGCAAACTAAACCACATTAAATGAAAAGAATTAATATGAGTATACATTTAAATAGGAAAGAAAACAAAATTGATGAAAATGTTGATCCACTAAGGATTATTTTTCTAACAAGGTCGAAGATAATAAAAACACTCCAAAGAAGTTGTGGCAACGGTTTGAAGGCTCACAGCTATAACTCTAAGTCAAAAGATAATGCTAATATTGTATTACAATATTTATGTAATGAAAATATTGATATAATGAAAATAATGATGTAATGAACCCTGCGTCATTGCAAGTCATTTAAATAACTTATTTACTAATGTAGCATCAATTCTTGTGAAGACATTACCCCATCTTTAAATACGTTTACATCGAGTTAACGGAGTTTTACAAGGAAGGACTCTATCATTGTTTCATATAAGGATTCAGAATACATTGAACACAAGGTAAGGAAAGAACTCGAATGTACAATCTAAGGCTCACTAAGAACAAATTATCATTGCAATTGGGTAAGACAGAATGCATCTTATTTAGCTAGAAGCGAAGACTGAAAAAGATTAAAGAATTCAATATAATCTGCAATAGTTACAAAATCAAGTCCCAAAAGTATGTTAACTACTAAGGCATCCATACAGGTAACATAGAGTTAGCAGCTTACTAAGGCATCCATGCAGGTAACATAGAGTTAGCAGCTTACTAAGGCATCCATACAGGTAACATAGAGTTAGCAGCTTACTAAGGCATCCATACAGGTAACATACAGTTAGCAGCTTACTAAGGCATCCATACTGGTAACATACAGTTAGCAGCTTACTAAGGCATCCATACTGGTAACATACAGTTAGCAGCTTACTAAGGCATCCATACAGGTAGCATACAGTTAGCAGCTTACAAAACAAAGCAAATCCCAGGTTAAAATGCATTTGTAGAAAAAGTTCTTGTCTATCACTGAAAACTAGATAAGCGTTATGTTCAGCTCTAATACAAAGTTGTTTTGATTACTCATGATCTTTGTGGTATGCCAGACAAAACTGGTACAAATTTCAAACACAAACTCCAAATAGCACAGAATAAAATTCCCATGAAAACAACCTTTAAGATTGTAAGGGGGCCCCATAGTTAAATTTTGAGTCGGGGGGGGGGGCAGAAGTTTTTTCTACGCCAATGAATTAAAACTCAGTTATATTCATGAAAGATGTTTATTATGGAAAAAATGTTTATCCTGGAGAATAATTTATTCAAATTGATAATACTGACTTTTGTAGTTGAAAAATATATAGCTTTAAATAATATTGATAAAATAGAATTATCCCAGCCTTCATAAAACATATTTATAAGTATGTATTTCAAAAAGAAAGCAGTATAAATTAACATTAAAGTAAATTATTAAAATTAATTAAGTGATTAAATAATACATCAAATTAAATAATTACCAATAAAATCAGAGAATGATGTATTTCCACTTTCTATGAGTCGTGATTTTCTTTAGTATTTTATGACGAAAATCTAAACTCTTGCAGTAAAATATTTTACTTGACGTGAGCAGCCTTATATTAGATTTTGTCCTAACAATAAATAAATGAATTCTATTAGCAAGTAAGAAATGGGGTTATCATCCTTCTTACTCTCTTAACAATAAGAAACGGATACAAAATCCTTTGTCACCATGCTGAGAATTTCTTATGTACTAGTAAATCGTTTTAATCCAGTGTATTTAATGCATGAAAAAACAACAAAAAAAAAAAAAAAAAAAAAAACAAACAAAAAAACCCCATAAGTCTATTCATTTCATAATTGCCCTGCTCTTTATCTCCTATGTTAGTCCGTTTTATTCTTGTGGAGGTAAAGATACAAGACTTTTTTCTGCTCTCCAAATAAACAAACACAGAAATGAGCTACAAACTCTTTTTCATAATTAGCATAATTGTGACTTTAGATTTCGGAAACCTCGAAGAAACTCTAATACTTTTTCAACGCGTACATCAATGCATTAAAGATGGAGTAAGATAAGATTTTGTTTAGATTTTGATCAATTGTTTCCTTTCCAGATTACTTAAATAACGAGCCGAAAAATTGGACATTGTGCTCTTCCCTCTCACCATATTTCTGTAATTATTTACCATAAATCTGTGATAAATTTGTAATTTGCAACGCACTAGTGTCATATCTGATTGTTTTGTCCCCTATACGAAGAGGAATATTTTTGTTGTCATAATTCTTGCCCAATTCCATTTTGTTTCCTTTACGATGAGGGCTATTTAAATTGTGATAACTTGTGCCCAATTCTATTTTTCCTTTACGATGAGGGCTATTTAAGTTGTCATAACTTGTGTCAATTCCGTTTTGTGTCCTTTACGAAGAATGCTATTTAAGCTGTCATAACCTGTACCCAACAGCTTTTAGTCCATTCAGCCCACCATACAAATATGCCTCCGATGTATGTCGGCTCAATAATTTACAGAAAAATCATACATTTTGTTCGCCGGAAATTTCTTTGCAAAAAAAGAAACCGCATTCTATTCGGACTACCTCGGCTATTTCTACCACTGGATTGACCTTAGGATGGACCGAGAAGTTGCGAATGAAAAAAAAGTTCCATGCAATCGTAGCTTCTCGACCAATCCTTGTTTCATAAATAATCTAGGTGGTCCGAATGGTAGCTATTGGCAGCTATCGGCATACATTCGATGTCTGATCTGTACGATTGGACTCGAAGTTGCGAATGCTTGTAGTGTCATAGTGGAATCTGGTCAGTGCCAGTATGACAACTTAAAACTCCTATTCGAATGCCGGCATAGAATGTGATCACTGACAATTGTAGAATCTACAAATGGTAAAACTATTTTATTTAAAAAATATACAATTATGGTTTTACATTCATATTAACCAATACCACAATTACCGTTAATGTAAAAAGATTAAAGGTTCAGCGCTGTATTAATCCCATTATTTTGAACTTTCCCAAACTTTGATCTTATCGCCGTGAGTTGTCTTATACAGGATAATATAATATGTGGATCATGGTCATTGGCAACGAAAAATAAAAGAACCAATGTCGTCGCAGACAATGTGATTTTCTTAGGACAGTTACTTTTGCTGAATTGAAAAATGGAATTAAAAATAATATTGTGTTCTGTCCATGAAACTTAAATTTGTGTATATTTTTTTTTATATTCCCAATGTGTGTGTGTGGGGGGGGGGGGGGTTAAAAGGCTAATCTGATGTGTAGTTAATCTTTTTAATACCATCAAAGGATACCCCTTCAGTCTTTATATAATATCATTAACATTTGACTCCAGAACTAATAAAATATGTAGATCTGATTTAATGGTGGGGTTTTTTTTAATGATCGCTCCATGCTTGACTTATCATTAATATGCATATTACTATTCTGTTTGTGTATTCTCTCAATTCGTCTTTCATTCTTGATGATTTCATTAAGCCGGACTCCCTATATTGTTATTTACCAAGATCGAAAGTTTATTAAAAATGAAAGTAACTGAGACCGTCTGTGACGGTATTGGTGATGCATAAAATCAAGCTATGTTGTCTTGGATAGAACTGCTAATGCCGCTTTTGTCAATTGTCGATACATGTTATTACAAAGATAAATTGAAATGCACGTATTTGTGAATTTCAGTTTTATGCCAAGGAGATTTTCATTTCCGTTGCTAATAACATTGTAATCTGGACTCTGCTACGAGGTTATCACGAAGATAATTGCTTAAACTAATAACATTTGGATGGCATGACGTAAATTATGCAGTTAGTATAGCTGCTAATTTATACTTGAGAAAGCAAGTAGTACTTTACGATACAGTCTTGTACATTTATCAGCTACTGCCAATAGCACCGCAGAAATTGAATTATTGCCTTCATGGATGTTATTAATGCTCATCATTTATTGTCCTAAACATCAAATATTCCTAAACCTTGGTCTTCTTAGATCTGAGACAGTCGCTATAATAAGGCAAAATCCCAATGGACATACGTATACAAAAACTGGATAAACAACACTGCCACACGATATATCCGTTTTCTGATGTAGAGGTTGTAAATAGGAAAACTAACAACAACTTGCTCTAACCTAACCCTCGAGGGAACAAATCACCATTAGACTGACATTAATGCCCATGTTTACGTTCCTTTATAGCAGATACGCGGATCTCCTTGGGAAATATTACATCCGAACGCAATTTAAGAATTCTAATAATCTTTAAGGATCATATTTGAAGCTTTTACTTTAGGCTATACCAGATGTTCTGCAATCAGAGAGGCAGATCAACGCCGTGTTTAGTGGTTTCAAAGACAATAGTTGGTGCACTACGGAGGGGATGCTATAAGACTCACTGAATAGGAGAAAATCATGAAACTATATCAGATAAATATTTGGAAGTTTAGAATTTAGAATTGTTTCTATGACATCTGTAAACGCACAGCAGCAAAAGGCTTTTCGTAAATATGAAAGAAAATTCATTTTTAGCAAAACATGGCTGCCTTTTCTTCGATGGCGACGATAGAAAAATAAATCGCCATTATTTGTTTCAAGGTGTTGAAAAGTCTTTGCATACTCTTTTAAATGATGAGGTTTGCAGAAGAATTTGATTAAAAAAGAAGGAAAAGTGCGGATTTTTGGGGGGCATTAGAGATTGTGAGACAGAATGATGATCATTTCAGCTTGAGGAGGCATTTGAAGGATTGTGTTGGCAATATTTTAGTCCAAGAAGCCGATATTTTAAATGGAAAAGTAAAAGGTAGATATTCAAATAGGTAATGCAACTTAACATATTTGAAGGGCATTAACTAGAACTTTTCTCTTATAGAGAATATTCCTTTAACATTCTCTTTTTCAGTTCTTGTTGAGAAGAACGAAAAGCATCAACATGAGAGGGTACAAGGGAAATTTAGAAGTGTCCATTATCTTCAGTTTTATTTGTGTGTCAGAAAACTTCACTAAAGAGCAGAAATGTCAGCGAATGAGTAATAGTAATAAATGGCAGAAATATATACTTCTCTGAAAGAATTGTAAATTGTAAAATTCATGTATTACTTCACTAACTGTATCACTTATACTTGGTTGCGAGATAAATCGAGAAATCGTTAATATATAACTTAAAAGTCATCTACTAAAAAAGAGCTGATTGAATTCCTGTTTCGGTTTCCTTTAATGTAGACATTTACACTTCCCTTTTGTAAGACAGATTTTCAAAATGTATTTCCACAATAGATACTTCATTAAAAAATAGGAAACGTTTTTTCTATGACTACATTTTTAGATTTTCTCTTTGCAGATTGTCTCCAGAGTGAAAACCAAGAAGACAAAAACATAGTGATCTTAACTTTTGTTAAGATTGCGTGTAGAGATCTCGTAAATGGGCTGATTGAGGTATGGAGTAATAGATTCACAGATCGCAGACAGATCATTATCAAAATTGCGGCGCTAAAAGATAATAATTTCATGACTGAAAAGAAGATGTGGCTAATACATGAGATATTTGGAATGAACTCCCTTGAGACTGATCTAAATATTAGAGAAAACGGAGTACAAAATTCCGATTACTGCATTAAATAAATATGTAAAATGCCCCCCCCCCCCGCGAGTGCAGATACACATGTATATACGGTAGAAACATAGTATGACCGAATCTAAGCATGAATTATTTTCACCACTCATAAAGTCTATTGTTTGAATGGTTGTTGGACTTTCATATAGTTGTTGGACTGTCATATAGTTTATTTAATGTTAGTATAGCCACACTCAACAACAAACCAATACCTCTTGCAGCTATGTCAAATCTGTTAGAGTATGATTTACACAAAATCACCATAATCACCTTTTTGATAAAATTAATTATGTTCACTTTTATTTTTCTCGGACTTGTAGAATTACTTTTCTGTTTCGTTGTTTTTTTTTTGGAAGCAAAATTCATATGGGACTACTAGAGGGATAAATAAAAGTATCTTTTATGAGATAAAGTTTGGTACGGGATGAAATTAGTTTAAATCTCATATTTCCCATATTTATGTAGTCTTAAGAAACATACTATGCACTGAGCTTTGATATATTTATCTGATATTGTTAACCAGTTAAAATGGATTAGACTTATGTTTTAATATGCGTTTAATAGATTACAGAAATCATAATTAACAGTTTTAATTTCAAAGGTCAACAATGAATGCTACCATCATTTTAGACAGCTGTTAATCAGAAATTAATTGAAGAGCATCTCAAGTAGACTTGTACTTTGTAGTAAAGAAAAATTAAAGAAGGAAAGAAAAATGAAGCCATTAAGTAGAAACACAGGAATTTAGTATTTGATTGTTTGGAATAAATGTGAATAAATTTAATAAAAGGAGAAAATTGCCCAAAAATAATTGATCGTTTAACAGTTGTTCTGAAATTCTTTTCTCAAACTTGGATACAAATTAACGGAAAGTCAAATACTTTCTCAAACTTGGATATAAATTAATGGAAAGTCAAATACTTTCTCAAACTTGGATACAAATTAATGGAAAGTCAAATACTTTTGATATGACGGGAGCAGTCAGCACATTATTTCTCAATATCTTTGTATGATATTTTGAAATTTGTTTAAACATTAGCTGTTTTACTCCTTATCACCAGGAAAACATCATACAAAACACCCCATAGTATTGGTTAATATCACCATGAAAACACAAAACACCCCATTGTATCGGTTAATATTATCATGAAAACATCAACACAAAACACTCTATAGTATTTGTTAGTAAAAAGATATGGGAATAAAATTGGTATCGATCAATTGTCGGAAACAAGAAAAGCTATGTTAAAATGCAATATCGACAATACATGGAATGGTATGGTGTAGCGTTCTCCCCTGTATGTTATGAAATTTGGGAAACTAATTTTTTAGTGATTCACCGAAATTAGGAAAATAATGCCATTCTTCTGAGTTATTAATCTAAGCACAATAAGATGCCAAACATTTTGAAAAATGATAAGACTAATGGTTCCATTTGCTGCTGCTTTTGTGTTTGGCCGTTGTTCTTCGAACCATGGTTTGCCATTAGGATTTGCTTCTCCGTACGTCACTATAATATAAATTGATAAGCGAACAGAGGAGGACTTTCATCAGTGGCGGCGCGAGGAGGGGTCGGGGGGGGGGGACAATTGCCCCAAGGCGCCGGGCGAGGTGGGCGACGTTGGGAGCTTTTTGTAGCTGTAACCGGGGCGTAGATGGGGGGTGGGGTGGAGATTGGCAACTGGCATAAAAACTGTTCTCTGTCAAAGTAGGGGCGCCACTAAAGAACATTGCCCCCGGGCACCTCGAATCCTCGCGCCTCCACTGACTTTGATATAGGATTTGTCTTTGTCAACGAGATCTTTTACATCCTCACCAACATCCGGGCGCTGACAGACAGAAACTGAAAACACATATTTCGACTTCCTATCGTGTCACGTTCACATGCTTCTCAGTGCTACAGGAAAAAAATATGCTGATGGGTTGGTTCGGTAATACAAGGAAAAACATGTACATATAAAATATTTATTGACAACAGCCAATGGAAAAGACTCAGTACGTAAAATGACGTACCTTTCATTAAAAAAAAAGAAAAAAGAAACTTACAGGATAAATCTAACATTTGAATACGCCAGGAATCGGATATCCTAGTTTTACCAACAAGTACAACACACACAACAACAACTGAATTGCATTGGTATTCGATTGAATGGTATCTAACAAATTTGACAAATATGTACACAGTGCACAGATATGTTATGTTATAAAGTTGCGAAGTTATTATAGTCTGAGAAATGTATTGTCTGCTTTGTTATATGTAAAGAAAGTCACATTTATAGATATGGGGAAATAGCAATCGGACCACACGGTCCTCTTTATTTACTTTTTAGTATACGGACAAAACAAAGTAATAACAAGATACGAACTAAATGGTCACCATGGTTTTAACAGAATGCTTCTTCTAGTACCGTCATTACTGTTACCATCACCATTATTAAAGCTTTCGCTAACAATATAATAATTGCAGCAGCAAATGCAATAATAACAAAAACATGACAACAACAACTACTACTACTGCTACTACTATCACTGCAACTGCTTCTTTTACTACTACTATTACTTCTGCTAAACAAGACACAACAACAGCAGCAACAACAACCACTACTTCTGCTACTGTAGTACTAACTACCACTACAATATATTCGATCTCATGTAGTCATCGCCCTTTTTTTTTTTTTAAAGATTTCTGGAAAACAAGAACAGCATCTTTCTTAGTTTGAATACCAATAAGAAGTAAATGCCAATTAAGGCCGATGATGTGGTCACCTTTCACTAAGAAAAATTAATATGGATTCTGGTTTCATATCTGATAAGACTATTAGTTTAGTGCCAGGTGTCATATGCTTGCCTTCGGTGGGAATTTAGTGGAGAAAGTTGCAACATATATCATTTTAAAGCTAAAACCATACGGAATATAAAAAAAAAACAACATTGCCATTTTATTTCATTAAGATCAAAGGTCAATGTTAAATGTTAAGCAAAACTCTTAATGATATAAATACAATTTCAGTTGCTGCTGTAAAGAAATAATTCAGAATAATTAAATTTTCAAGAAATTAACTCTGGAAATGTAAGAAAAAGCAAATAACATTTTAAAATATTAACATTTTAATGCACCTGTTTGTGGTGAGACTTCTGACATTA
The DNA here is from genome assembly GCA_029931535.1 of Margaritifera margaritifera. Lineage (NCBI taxonomy): Eukaryota > Metazoa > Mollusca > Bivalvia > Unionida > Margaritiferidae > Margaritifera > Margaritifera margaritifera. The sequence goes on along the minus strand of JAQPZY010001639.1, from coordinate 4,783,454 downwards.
TGGCTTTATCCACCAGTTCATATGGAAGCTTTTAGTTTCAACACAGTAACTTAAGTTTTGATCCATATACCCTGACGCAACTTCTAAGAAAATAAAGACAAAAGCCTGTTGAATTTTAGATGAAAGAGCTTAACGTCACAGTCACGATGACCCCACCCACCTACATGATTTTTGCTTGATGCTTCACGTAGCCGTTACATATATGATTTCCATGAAGGTACAAAGAAGTTTATTGATTTCAAGTATAAAGTTAATGGTCAAGGTAATGATAAAACTAAGATGAAGAAAACAGTATCCAAAGGATTCAATGAGTCCCACGGACTGAATCTTTACAAAACTTTACAAGTATATTGCTTGTGAGGTACAACAGAGTTGACAGGCCAATGCCATTTTGACCATAAGAAGTCAAATGGCTTGCTGTGTTTAAGGACTTTTTACTGGAAGCTGAAACAAAACTACTACATTTCCAGGTTGAATGAAAAAGATTATTAACACTATAGTTTGAAAAATAAAATATCAACTGATTGTAATGATGAGATTTTATTTTTCTATTTTCTAGATCTCATTGCATCGTCTTATCTAATAATATTATTAACACAGATTAAATAACTAAAACCAAACCTCAACCAAAGAGATTTTACATTTAATACGAAATAAATGTTACCATTCAATATTCTGGTTAAACATTTTTCAGAAATTTCGTAAAATAAAGAAATTACATGCCACGTCACAAATCTTTGTGGTACTCGGTGTCAACCTTAAAATAACTAAAATATCCATTTACTGTCTCCACACAGTAGTTAAACTACCTTCACATATTTCTCTATTTCCTCTTTAAAACTTTTACATTTTCCACACAGGTTTCAACCGATAAAGAATGCCTGCAGCATCATTACATGAACCACATATAACACCCTTTCTTTTTGTCTAACTTGTACATATTGTTTCGTAGTCGTCGGCCAGGTTCAATACACGCACAGTCAATACTAGTCAGTTCAGTATTATAACATAATATCTCAGGTTCAATCCACGCATAATCAATACTAATGAAATCAACTAATACCAAATAATACATCCTAAAATATTTGCCGTGCTTAATAACTTTTTTTTCTCGAAGGATCCTACCCGTGATTTCTTAAAATCATTTTCGTAAATTTTATTCTGTTTCACTTTTCTATCTGTATGTAGATTTAGAGTATATTATTTTACGAAGAGGTTCAAGCAGAGATTGATTTGATCTATGGGCCAATAATTTACTAGAGCTAAAATAATGACCCTGACCTGTACTCATCATTCCCATGCTGCAACAGTTCTTTTAATCTTTATTATACATCAAACGATAAGTTCAAACAGAAAAAATATTATGTAGAGCTTTATAGAAATTGCTGAAACAATTAAATATTTATGGAGATGTATGTAGAGGTAACATTGATTTTGGGATCTTATACCTGACTTTGAAATGTGTCCTTGAACTTTGAGAAGAAAAGGTAAAATGTTTTAAAGTATCTTTGTCACAAGCTTTCAAATGATATATGTTGCCATCTTTTCTCCCTAAGGGATAACCCGTAACTTACAAAAAGGTCAACAGTATTTGATAATTCATCGAATCTCGTCAGATATCACTGAATGCTGTAATTTGCATGTCTTTGAGTTCTAATACATCAATGTAGTATCACTTACAATCAAATATACTTTGTAATGAAAAGAAAACAGTGTTGTTTACTGATGCCATTAACCTGACAGATTTAAAGTTGGCTTGGGTTGACCAAGCGGACACTGACGCATTCAACCGGATGTATTTCGAGATTAACTGTTCAATCGGCAACCCTTGTCTATTGCCTAATCTGTGGGACGTTTATTTGGGTCATGCACACCACAATAAAATGTGTTTTTGGAGCATTCACATGGACTAAATTATAAAATTTAAGATGGCTATCATGTGCATGTTTTTAACTATTACGCTTGAAGGACACATTAGGGATACCTGACTGGCCAAAGTTGAATGTAATGAAACTATTTTACTATCATACCATTATTTTTCTCTTTGAAACACAACACTATTGTAATAGTCCTTTTGAGATATCGTAATTAGCCGTGACAAGTTATCTCCCTTAACCTTATCGCCAGGTGTCGCGTGTGTAAGGTAGGATGATAATCTTATCGTGTATGTTGACATGTGCCACATATTTATGGTTTGTCAATCAATCCTAATTCTATTTAACGAATTTATTTTTAAACTGGAAAAACACTGATGAAGGAAAAATGAAATTTTTAGAAGTTCCACAATGATAATCACCTGCGTTGACGGTGCTGATGATGCACTTAGAAACAGAAACTACACACACACACACACACACACACACACACACACACACACACTGTACGTTATATATTCATTCATGGGCAGTAAGACAGGACTCCTACATACTGCCTTCCGGTACACGAGGAGACTAAAACTGCTCTCCAAATTAAAAAGCTGCTATTCGCAGAAAAAGTGTATTAAGAAACCTTAAAGTGATTTTGACCTAAATTGTAGTAGAACAATATATTCCATGCTTGTAAAAGTTTTTAGGAAGTTCTATTTAGGGAAGTCATTTGATAGGAGCAGTTGAAACCATTACTTTTAGAATCTAAATATGTATAAATCGTATCAAATGATCATGATATCAATCGTATCCAATGATCAAGACATCAATCGTATCAAATGATCATGATATCAAACGTAATAGATTTTCCTTTAGTCCATATTCTCCTGCGACTACCACTAATTTCGTTCTTTCTGAACTTCCAAGCTTCATGATAAAAACTGTTCAAGAGTCTAATTGAGATAGTAACAGTTCCTACTACTTCATCGAAAAAATATCGTTACTAGGCAACCCTTTACATAGTTTCGTACAATTACATCCCTACCCTTCCAAGCAAAAAAGAAATTGATAGATTGGGTGCATTGTCATTCTTTCTTTCCAAGTGTTTAATGTCTCTTTCTATCCATTTGTTTCATCGTCTCGCTATATTCGAATTACTTCTTTATTATTCCTACGAGCGAACATTTTTTAATTCCGCAAGCAGTTTCCATAAACGATGCAATTTTAGATCATAGAACTGAAATGAGTTCCATGCATACATGAAATAGACGAGGGAATCACTCTGCCAGAACCGGACGACAGTTCATACCACTGTCTATGCTGTAAACTTCAGTGGTCGTCTGTTACACACTATCACTTACAAGATAGCGGGGCGAAGTAATCCCCTCGGGTGCTCATATTGTCGAGGAAAGGATAGGTGCAGAGATATTGTGTTGAGTAATTGGGTGGTGAAGAAAATAAAATTGAATTCACAGAAAAAGAAGCAGGCACAACGTGACCATGAATAAAGCAATAAAATGTTTCAAGTTCCCCAGCATGGGTGAACGAGAATAGTATATTGTACGGCTTCTCCAGATGATTGTCTGCCTTCGTTTTCACCCCTGCCCGGATTATCAAGTCGAGTCGCAAAGTTGTTTTAAATGATCATCCTACAAAATCATTAATATCTGAAGAAAGTGGTAGCTACACCGACGCACTTTCTAATTGGAACTTGAAAATAAACCATTGAAAAAAGCAGTTGCTGATCGCATGGAAACAGTTACCTAAACTCCTTAATATGAATTTGTTTCACTAAGATCAAGCTTCCTTTTGTAATCATTTTGACAGAGTAAAATAATTTCAATTTAATATGCAATATAACATGAAATAGCTGAAAAAACGTGAAAAAGTTATCATAATCTGTGACAAAGTTATTAATATCTGTGACCAAGTTATCCTAATCTGTGACGAAGTTATCAATATCTGTGACGAAGTTATCATAATCTGTATTTGATGTGCTATATACATTGTTGAAAATATGTATCTAGTAGATAGTATGTAGCAGTAGCAGTAAGAAGACCATCGTCACGTACAATAATACTTTCATCGACTCGAAATGTTTTGTTAATATAAACTAGGTGACACTAATAATATAAAATGGTATCGTGAAAATAAATATAAATTGACCTAGAATATTATATATAATAAAACTGTTTACTAAGACATAATCAGCTGAAGACTCGTTTATTATTTCTAAAAAACAAACCCAATTGTTTGTTAAATAAATTCTGAGTATTTTCCCGATAAAATATTGTTTTGTTTTTTTTAGCATATTTAGACATGGAAAACATAAAACACGATATATTTCTTATGCTTGAAATATAAATCGTAAAATAATATTCATAAAAGAGCCTAATTGCTTTTCGTAACAAAAGATAGGCTTGTAGTCCTTTGAAATGTCTTTGTATAAAAATTGTTGGGATGATCATCGTTGGCCATTTATTTATAGGAAACCAATATGATGTTATCAACTGAAAGCATGGAGACCTTTTTTTCTTTTCTTTCCACATTGTGAGACTAAGAGCTGACTACAAGAATAGCTAAATTTAATCTCGTCATGATCATTCACGTTTAAACGGATGTAAAGGTTTTGGCTTTCTAACTTTATTAATATCTCACCATCAACAATTACTACTGATATACCATATACGGGTTTCACTAAATTTCCCAGATTTTCTCCTCAGATTGAGATTTTACATTACCTTGGTTACGATACGTCTGACAATATTTGTTTTTTTCGTCAGCTGTTGAGAGAGTTGAAAGGAAAAAAGGAAACTCTTTATTTTTAAAATTTACACCTTGGAATCTTTTTGTTCTTGACTGAAGAGTGGAGGGATTCTTTAAATGTGAGGAAATACTCTAATTTTCTGCATTTATAAAATTGGACTCATTTATAGAGAATTCAAAGTAATATGATAATGTTTCGTTTTCAGTGAAAAGTTTATTGTTAGATATTTAAATTTATCTCTTTATGGAGGAAAATCTGAGATGTTTTGTAAAACTGGTGCCAGGCTCAGGCTAGTTTGTACCGCAAAAGATCTGGTTCAGAACCCTGCTGCACACTTTCATTATCAGAAATGGATAGAGCAGAGATATATTGTGTTGCATTTGCATGAAAAAACTGTATTTAAAGAACATCCTCTCTCTCTCTCTCTCTCTCTCTCTCTAATATATATATATATATATGAATGATGACTGTGCAATTAAGAGAACCCTTGCCAATGACTATTACAGTTGCAGTCTCAGATTATTACTTTATGGACTGTCCTAAAATAGATATAAGGGAAATAGGTTTAATGCTTAGGAACACCAGGTCCATACTCTGGTAGGAAAATGTAATGGTAATTTACAGAGCTACTGCACAATTATTTTGGTGTATGAAACTTCAATCTGCACGATCCTGCGATCTAAGTTGACCCGGGTCATGAGTCATGTCGAGATTAAATCCCCATACGCTGTAAATGATTGAAATTAAAAAAAAAAAAACAACAAACAAATGTAATTTATATTGTGAAATATTTATATAGTGTTTCGAAAAAAATATGCTAAAGCATTGATGTTTGTGTTCTAGTTAAGTATATGAATTTCAAAGGCATTAGTCAAAATATCAAGACAAAGTTCTTGCAGACAATATGTGCATTCCTCTTAGTGAGGCTGGGAGAAGCAAAAGTTATAAAATAACTGGCATATAAGCATTGACGCCCTTCATAAATATAAAAACTCATTTCGCACCTGAGGCTAGTTATTAAAATTAAGAAAGTATCTCCAATTCTGAATTTAAACCATAGAGCACTTCATTTAGAAAAAAAAAAGAAAAAAAAAAAAAAGAAATATAATTGCACCTTCTACGGCTTTAAAATTCCACACCCTACACAACCAAGGGAAAATAAAAAGATCAAGAATAATTCAGAAACAAGGAGCTTTGGGGTATGTGGGCTGGAGAGGAAACACTTTAGAGAGTCGAGAAAATATATAAAGGCTCTGTATGTTGGCTTATAAGAGGGTATCCAAATATATCTGAATTCTGACTGACCAATAAGAAGCTAGACTTTTTGTTCTGCGAGAGCGGTACTCTAACGCTTGTTAATATTGCTTGTATCGCAGACAAAAGTAAAATCATCCACTGGAAAACGCATGGACGAATAAAGAATAAACAAATCTTTCAAGTTAGCCCGCCAAGGATTTACATAAACCAATTGTTTATATTTTGTTTTACTGTAAGCATACGCGTACCTTCATTTTGTTGCACAAAGTGTCCTGAATATGGTACAGGTGCATGACACCTCGACTTTTGTCTCTGAAGGATCAAATTAGGTCAGAGGCCAGTAAGAGAAAAAAAAACAATGGAATATGAGATGGTGTGTTGCGTCACCTTTGTCTTCTTGTTAGATTTTCTACCGCTAAGGTGGAATCCCCGTCAGCCGCGGTATGATGACCAGGGTTAAGGTGAAGCAGGTAATGTTTGCTGCTTAGGTCCAGTGAAAGGCGATCCTATGCCCTGATCCGTCTGTGTGCAGGTCTGCAGCTACAACTCCCAGTGTATCCACAGCTGCTGCTTTGCCGCTTACCCATCGCCACAGGACATAACACTCTTTCAGTAAAACACCTCCGAAGATTTTACCAAGAATCTTTAAAGAATCAAGATATCAAGATTATATAAAGTCAAAACAGTAATGTAAAATCACCTGTTTGTCCGTCCGTCTAGATCCATTCTTAGACTAATTAAGGTTATTAGATGCACATTGTAACTATATAATCAGTTACCCATATGCCTATTTGATCAAATCCCAAAGGATACCATAAAGAACAGGAGTGGATGTTATTTGTAAAATTGGCACTTTAGATCAAAATCTAAGGTCAAAGCTCAAATTAGTGCAAAGATCACTATTCAATGTTGGTTATTGTTTAACTTAGTCATGACCTAATTAACATTAAAATAACAAGAAGTGAGTAAAATCAAGATGAGAGTCCTTCAAATATGTTTTCATCCCTAAATTAGGGCTAATTGGTACCAGCGAGTTGCAGTGGACAATATCTTAGGCATTTATTCTGCTAGGAATTTTTAAAAAGTATTCATTCTACGGATTTGTATTCCTAATTGTTTTCCGTGTTGTAATATTAACATGGAAACTTTTTCATTTAATTAAATAGCTTGAACTTTAATCGATGTGTTGAATTATTTCCAGCTTCAAAGGCGGCTTTTCCAAAGTAAATGGGAAAAAATAATCTATGGAAAGTACTCCAATAAAATATTTACTTCTCGGATGCAAATAAACGACATCGTGGTATGCTTCATCATTAGCATTATTGCAAAGACTTAAAGAATGACAGGGTGTATATCAAATAATTTATTAGCTGTTGGCACCACTTTCTAGTGTAGATATTGATTAATAAAGATCCAGTAATTTCAATCACATGCAATCTTTTTGTTTTAGAAGCACCGTGACATATCAACACTGTATCAAATCAACACTGTCATATCAACATTGTATCAAATCAACACTGTCATATCAACACTGTATCAAATCAACACTGTCATATCAACACTGTATCAAATCAACATGTCTTTACGTGTTAATGTGGGGCAGACACATGTATACTGCATCATAGGCATTTGACTCAGTGAGAGCATGATAATCTTAACCTACGGCATATGTACTAATCCTTACTGCATTTTGCCTTTCATTCTAATGTAATAAGCTATACATACGTGTGTACACAAACAATCGATCAGGTTTAAGTTGGCTTTTCCCCCTTGTGTCTATATGGCGATCATTTCAAAACAATGGCAATATTTGGCTATATAGAATTGGTTGTTGATGAGGTAATTATGATGCAAGAAATTCAATTTCAAAATCTGGTTTCTGAAATTTAATGCAATCATTACGAGCTTGAAAGAAGAAGAGGGGTGTACCATGCCTGATCTAGACAAGCAAGACTTTCCTTGGGAACTCTACACAAAAGATACACACAACGTTCACAGGCCGTAGCTAATTTTTTTTTTCTGCTATCAAAAGAGAGATCCGGAAAGCTAATAGACTTGTCGTCTTCTCTTTTGTTGCTGAATCTAAGGAAGTTTTTCATCGATGATGGTAATAGCAATTACTGTAGTGGGAGACGGACAGGAGAGCAATCCCTCTTCTTCAGTATTCCTAATAGCAGCCATTACCGCAAGTATGGATTCTGCTCATATTATTTTAATCAAACCCGTTAAATGTTGAAATATTTGTGATAGATACCCTACTTCTGCCGGGAAACAACATGGCCAAAAGAACTGGTGCTTAGCTGAGGTTTTAGTTAGACTCTATAAAGTGGCTTTAACCATGCAGCTGGAAACCACAAACAGACCCATACAGTAACTTTATCTTGCAGGCTCTTGATTCTGTTAGAAATTAGTATGAAACGATACTCATCTTATTTGCCTGAATATAGACTTAACTTAGATTTGTAAACTTTTGTTTCTGTTATCTACATCGGTGTTTAGATGTTACATGTAACAGCCGAGAAAACGAAAAGTACTATCCCCCTCTTTTTATATAACAGGAAATTGAAATTATGTTTTTGGACAAATATTCTTGGAATTCTTGTCTTAGAATAAGTGATTAAACATAATATGTGCCTCTTTTTTTAATGGGATTCCAGAGACGGGTGTCGCTAGAAATAATCTTATGCGGCGCAACCTCTTCATGACGGTTAATAACAAAACGTTTATACTTCCTGTTATCCACCAGAAATGCTTCCATATTTTTAAAGCAAAACTTTGCCACTGACTGACATTGGCGTATAGTCATTATACATTTCCACAAAGCGTGGAAAAGTAGTGCTTACTTATTGAGTTCAATGTGGACCGGATGACAAGGCGTTCCATTTGTACATCTGGAACTTATTTCATGCTGCTTTTGTACAGAGCGTTGTACAGAGCGTTGTACAGAGCGTTGTACGGCTCAGTAAATTCTTTCGGGAGAGTTTGCAATGTACTCACTTTCTCATTGTGCAATGGCGTCATCACTGATGATGGTAATTACACTTCTATCCGGTATACTAATATGGTTACGAGTGGATATGATAAAGGGTTGTTCTTACATTGCCTTCTGAGAGAACTTTGTATTAGTTGACCAATTAACATTGGCATTTGAATTCTTGAATATATAAAACTTCAATAATTGCTGTTTAAATACGATATTTTGAAAAAAATTAAAACAGACTTTCTTTGTCCGAAACCTCTCATGCGCATTATAATCAAGAGGAAGCGTGCAAAGATGATGACTATTAAAGATTTTCTGCAAGTTATGTGAAATGTGTTCAATATAGTACTTTCAGGACTTTGATTGTTTCATATTTCCGGAACCAGTAGCCTTGCCAGTAAATAAAATGCAGTTATATTAAGTAACTAGAATAAAATAGTCAGCATTTCGATAGTACAACCTGAATAAATAATAAGAATGGGCACTCCCTCAAAATCATCATTTCCTATATTATTTTATCAGAATCAATGTCATAGATATCACCTTCTGCCACTAATCAGTACCTCATTAAATGATTACTAAACTTTATAATATCTGCCCCCCCCCCCCCCCCCCAACACACACGCACAGGTTATTCTGATTCACTTCATGGAACTATTGGACACTGTTAGGCAATGTATGATCCATCAAGAAATGTTCTAAAGATTAAAATAATGGGCTTTTGCACTCAATTGACCTTTGACCTCATATATCGCCATTAATATGCAAGATCTAGACAGGCACGTGCTCCTATCATTAATGATACGACATGAGCATTCGACCAACTTTGCATGCCAGCTTCTGAGCATTCGACCAATTATGTATGCAAGCTTCTGAGCATTCGACCAACTATGGATGCCAGCTTCAACTAAAAACTGCCATAAAAGTATTATTTTTAGATTCATCTCAGGCTGACTATTGCTGCTAAGTTCAGTGAGAACAACTGACTTTTCGCTGCTTTTATTTTACAATGATAACACCCAATAACCCGTGCATAGCTAAATAGTAAATATGTTTCAAAGCGTTCCTTAATTTGATAGTGGATTCGGTTATAAATTATGCACTATTGCACTGGCAAAAACAAAATGAACATAATTATAGATTTTGCTTTCAGTTTCACGTCGTCTATAATTTCATGATAGTTTGTACGTTTATGGAGTTGGATACGTGTTTGGATACTTGATTCGGCGGGTTTTAGCTTTTATTCGGAACTTATCATATACTTTTGATTATTTTAATATCACGATGTTTATTCGATAAAGATTGATTTCAAGAGAAGCTACTAAGCTGTTTTCTGAATAGAACTGTGCGATTTATATACCAGTCATGAGTGGTTTTGCATAAGAACATCACCATACCCTCCACCAAAAACTATACCCTCCATCGAATACCATACCCTCCATCAAATACCATACCCTCCACCAAACACCATATCCTCCACCAAATACCATATCCACAACCAAACACCATACCCTCCATCAAATGCTATACCCTCCATCAAATACCATACCATCCACCAAATAAATGTTCTAAACTTTGCCCGTCCACAGCCCCCTCGCCCCCCCCCAAAAAAAAAAACCCAACAAAAAACAAACAAAAAAAAAACAAACAAAAAAACACGAAAAGAATAATTTATAAATTGTTCCGGTCACCTAAGCTCTACCAGCTCAAAATATATTTTTAAAACAACACCCTACACCTCATGCTATATCAAATTTGTTTAACAAAATTTCCAGGCCAATGACTATATGGTCTTGCACCTCCAAAAATCTATAAAAATAAAAAAAATATTACCCTATGATATTGCAAAGAAAATAAAATTTTGTAACAACAACACCCTGCCATAACTATTTTACAAAAATTCCAAACCATAGAACAACACCCTCCAAACTGAACTTTGTAGCTACAACTCGAGTTCGAGCGCGAGCACTTGTGCCTGAGCTATGACACATTGCAGTGTTAACTTAAAAAGAAAAAGAAAAGAAAACTTTTGAGAACTGACAGATGATGATCAAATATCTATAATTTCTTCCTTAATCATAGTTTTTAAAAATGATGGTGATATTAGACAGTATTTAATGAGTTTCCAGGCAAACCAGACCAGGGTAATCGACCATGAGCAGTATAAATAAATAGCCAGCTCTGAACTAAGAAGCTGTATTAAGACCCGAAGCTGTGAGCAGCAAGGGTCAAGTCAACCTACTACAGTTACAGGCTAAAATACCAACAATCAACTTACCATGTTAAAAACAAAAGGAAATATTATTTTCAGCAAACTTACCATCAGTAAATGTAAATTAAACATTAAAACTACAAAGTTTAAAAAACGATGGTCTGAGCGTACCAACTCTAATAATATCCGAAGCAGTACGATCTTATTCGAAACTACAATTTATATAGTTCGTGATTTAGTTTAGATATGAAAATTTCTGATAATTAAATAATGGACTTCAGATTTAAAACAAATGATTAAAAAAAAACCATTTACAAGCAGTGTACTTTATCCTTGTCCCGGAACATAATTTAACGCTATAGTTAATAACGATATTACAAAAATATTTGAAGTAATGTAGATATATTACACAGCAAATAAATATTTTACATACAATCCATTATGCATTAGTGATATATACTCTTTATACAAATTTGACAATGATAAGTCAGTAAACAGATACAGAGTGTAGTATGGTATCAGATTTTGGCAGAACTAATTAAACTGGACAGTATGTATGGCAACATCAGAATGTGAAATATCTTGTTGTCATTTATCAGATCAGAGTATACCAGAGTTATATAAATCGATATGCAGGTTTATTTTCGAATACTAAAACTGTTGCCGGAATGCTCGATACCATTAGCTGCTGATCAAGCTTTTAATCTAGTAAACAATAATATACAGCTAAAACAATTTAGCATACTGTGTAATAACTTTACTATTCTACTCAGCATTACTGGAGATCCAATAATTGAAAAAATAAATGTCATATTGATAATGGCCCTAAAGAACATAAAATTGTATATTAGGGTTTTGAAGACCTACACCAGCTGATGAGATAAGTGTATGCACACGAGTTTATAATTATGGCGCTGTAACATTTAAAGAAAAATGACTGCTGAAGAAAAACATCATTGGATGGAAAAGGATATAAAAAACAGGATGGACATTTACAAGATAGTATTGGATTGACAGAATTAGGGATATCTAGATTAAATCAAGGTATCGGGTCCTATATTATACGTACTTTCGGTGCTCAAGTACAAAAACGAATTCTATTACGCACTCTGTTTATACTGTTAAATTCACTGTAAACAAAAGTTGCTTAAAAATTGATTTTAGGTGAAGAGGGTTATAACTCAGATGAAAACATTACAATAAGATTTAGCAATACATTTCAGAATCAAAAGGTGGACTAAACTTTGCTATTGGTGGGGATGGTATATTCTTTCTACCTAGTGATATGATGATCAAAACTGCTAGCATTATTGGATACAACAACAATTTTAACAAGTCATCGAATCTAAGAATAAATGATGGCATAAAAGCCGACATGGGAAAGAATATAATACTTGCAACCGATAAGCAGTCAGTAACAATTCGTCAAAAGATACACAAGGAAACAAAGGAAACAACGTTCGAAAGAATTATATCGACAAAAATGAAGAAAATTTGAGAGTCTTATAATAACATGAGCTCAAGATTTAAAAGACATAGACCACAAAACAAACACCCACGCGTTTAGAATATGTCTATGCTTTCAGGAGCTAGCTTAATTTACTTTATAAAATAGGCTATTTGTTTCATTTTTTGTTACTCTTCTTGCTCGTTTTCTTTGTATCCTCTTTGTGGCTAAAGCTATACCTTTAATTAAAATTACAAAGAACAGGCTAATTATTAGAAGAATAAGCAAATGCAATTATCAGCCAATAAATAAATACCTCGTTCACTTAGTTAAAAATATATTTTATTGCATCCCAGTTATACCAGGCAATGCAGCTATTGGTTTTTGAGCTAATCAAATCAAATAGTTGACAATATCTCTCATACCTCGTTTGACTTTGTCAAGCAATGACTCTCTGCTATCTTTTTCACCGCCATCGCTACCGCTACCACCTCATGTTAAAACGTTTACAAACTTTGCTTTGGTTAGGCCAAAAGTTGTTCTTATCATACATATAGCTGCAATAATCGTAGCAATTGTTAAAGCATTTCCTTTGAATAGTTGTTTTAATATTTGGTCTAATGGTAACTTTTTGTCAAACTTTTAAATTTAATGTTATTATTATGTTCTCAAAAAATATTCTCTATATCTGTTAATTGCCAAACTATTTGTGCTCTGTCACTTTCATAAGTTTTCATATTTCTTGCAATTTAGATTTGTTTCTTCGTATCTTGTGCTTTGCTGATATCTTTCTTATTTCCACCATATATTTCACGTACATTTCAGCGTGTGATTTCATTGTTCCTCATACTCATCTTTATCTCAAACAGGATTATCAAACGTTTGACCCAAATCACTCTTACCACCTTCTAACATTTGTGCACTATTTAAATAGGATCAAAATATAAGATGAAAAAGAACTCGGTTTTGTAGAAGTTAAAAATAACCATGAGAAAAGATGATGATGAAGAATATAAAGAGGATTAACATATGGGAGATACAATAAAATAGCGTAACATACGGGAGATACAAGAAATTAGCGTAACATATGGGAGATACAAGAAAATAGCGTAACATATGGGAGATACAAGAAAACAGCGTAACATATGGGAGATACAACAAAATAGCGTAGCATATGGGAGATACAAGAAAATAGCGTATCATGTACGAGATACAAGAAAATAGCGTAGCATATGGGAGATACAAGAAAATAGCCTAGCATATGGGAGATACAAGAAAACAGCGTAGCATATGAGAGATTGGGAGATATTAGAAAATATCTGCTAAAACGTAACTGACAATGAGTTGGAAAATTTACAAAGTTAAGATCACTAGTGGCTAATGCACAAAACACTGGTAAACAGCGTTTCGGTTTATTATATATGGAAATAAAATTAGAATATCACTTGATATTTAATTACTGACAGATCATTGCCCATTGTATCCTTCCGTTCTTTCTAAAAATTTGAGATTTACAATTACATTGACGAAATCATCTGAAGTGATAGAAGTGCAACCAGGATTACGAATTGGAGAAATTTGGTCCACTGTACAAGACAGTGACTTCAGATAAAATAGCTAATTCTGTTAAGGGAAACAGACAGGAATATAATGTATTTCTTTTTTTTATTACATCACAAGAGATAATTGTTGATGATTTTCTAATATAAGTTTGACATGTATTCTACTTGATTCACCAATAATGGGTTTAAAAAGGAGTCTTGACGCTGTGCAAACAAGACAGAGAAAAGGAAAAAAATTCTGACAAGTTTTATAATTCAGCAACAGAAAAAATTATTACTGTGCAAGAATTACCAGACATAGTTTATACTCAGGGGTATAACAAGAAGCAACAGTTTACGGAAGCAAGAAAATATTTTTTCGAGGAACAAAAGCAAAACACTGGACTGAGTAATTTCAGTGTTAATCATTTTTACAGTGATCCCATTTTAGAAGTAGGCATGATAATAGATTGCTTGGAATAGGTAATAAATAAGCCAATGCTCAACAAGAAATATACCTGCAGATAAAACGAAAAGAAAACGTAGATGCACACAAAATGTATATTTATTTTGTGTCTGATATCCAGGTAAATGTTCAGAACAACCAAATAGAATATGTACAGTTTTAGCCAATAAATGCGTTGAAAAAAAACTCATGATATGACTAAATGTGGAGTTACGAATTGCAGAAGCAAAATTTGTACTGGAATTGATCGAAACGGAATATACATTTTTTGGAATTTTTTGGCTATCATCTATCCAACATTTATATACAGTAAGACTTAAAGCAGAATATTTTTTTTCCAGAGATGATACTATAACTGTGATAGGTCCTGGGGATAAATTAGATGATTGTAACCATAGCCCTCGATCAAACCAAACTGAGATTTGTGTCTTCTTTTGTTTTCATTCTACATGAACATCCAATTCAAATTACGATAGTGGATAACATATATCTCTTTGTTTTGTAACGTGCACACTAATTAGGTACTGAAGGTTTTGTACCCCTTTTACCTACTTTCAGTTTCTTTCGTAGTTGTGAGAAATGAGACTCTTTAAGAATTGAGCTTTTTTCTGGTGCTAAAGGATGATATGTTAAATAGTCGCACACATGTGCTCGTACTTATAAATCTTCTACATAAATACCAACATAACTTTATTCGCCATTCCAAGACATTACATTTTCATTGGTGGTTTTCATTGTTTTCTTGGTGGCCCATGTAAATATTTTGACATGCATTAATTGGTGTATGGTCTAAATATAGTAACTGTTTGCTCATTGCATACAATGAATGATCTTGACGTTGATATATCGTAATCTCGATCAGTTTTCATTCTGCCTTCATAATGGACATAGTGCTCATGATTTGATTTATCGTATCTATTTGGTATGATCCTAATCCCTTCTCTAATTCCTGATTCGATCATAAGAAACATATATTACACGAGCAATTCTAATACTACCTTACTTGTTTTCAACTCGTATCATAAGCTAGCCATGTTGCACCTAAACAGTGTGCTGGATCCAGTTTAATAATTATTCGTACATGCACTTCTAAATTCTTCAAAGATGTCACGTAACTTTAAATATCTTTCTTGACGTAGAAGTCATGAAGATCAACAATAGTATTTAGTAGTGAAATCACAATCATAGAGGCAAACAGTCATACACACAATGATATATATATATATATATATATATATATATATATATATATATATATATATATATATATATATATATACAACATATCAATTCTTTTATTGACATCTTATACAATTTTATATAATGCCTTAGTATTAAGGCCATTTGGGTACAAAGTATCTAACAGATGAATCCAGTAACTTTCTGTAATCAGCCTGTTCTTCTCTTAATGCACGACATCGATTGGAATGAAAGAAAAATCAAGTAAAGAGTGATTATTTGTATTAAAATGTATTGAAACATTAGAGGAGAAATGAGGATCAATACAATTTTTTATATGAAAGCGGTGATTATTCATTCTCTTACAAACTTGTTGAAGTGTTTATCCAACATGTTGCATGCTACATTTTTACAGGTTATCAAATAAATTACATTAGTTGATATTCAGTCAGTGTTATAACGTAGAGAAAACAATTCTTTTGTATTAGAGCTAACAAAACAACTTCTTTCTCTCATATTTGTATACTGAGAGCACCGACGTCTGTAACATTTAGATGATGAAAAACAGCTTTTTTATATTTTCTGTCGGTTTAGTTCTGTTAAATAAATATTGCAAGAATTGGTTTGCTTTTGTAAAGTGTTTTTACGCTGTTTTTATTGATAGGTTGAGGAGACTCCAATATTTATTGATTGTAAGGCCTATAATTGATAATGAAGGACTATATTGTATTATGAAAGAAATTATATTTTTCTCTTTTGTACATTCTGCTGTGTTTAAAGCATCATTTTGAGTAAGAATACGGACTTTATTCAAAGCAGAATCAATTACACGTATAGGATAATTCCTGCTTTGGAAATATGTTTTTAATTCATTCAAATAATTTTGTAATTGACAATCTTCTGAAATGATACGTCGGTATCGTTTAGCCTGGCTATAAGGTATACCGTTTTTACATGACCTGGGATGACACGACGAATATTCCACATACTGGTGGATATTAGTTTCTTTTGACATGAATATTTGTAGAGATAGTATTCTCATAATTTTTCATCACATTTACATGTAGAAACTATACATGCGTACTGGATGCAGTATAAGTAAATTTAATTGTGGGGTGAAAATGATTTAGGCGATCAATAAATTTGTGTAGTTCTTCTTTTGAACAGTTTTTAATATAACTTCTTTCATAACATCTTTAACATTATGGTAATATTCATCTGTTATACCTAATCCTCGTAGGCGGGATTAAAAATAATCAATAGGTATTAAATCATTCCATTAAACTTTTCAAAGTCATCCATTTACTCGTATGGATAAATATCTGCTTCTGTTAATTTTTCATCGCTTAATTTTGTCGCATGTTGTGTTAATGATTGACCAATAAACCGATAGCTATCTAGAAATCTGATTGTTATTTTTATAAAGATTTCTTTACCGTCTTTCATTTTCAAATATATATACTATGAAATCCTTACTAAACACAACGTATTTTTCCTCATTATTTTGTGTTATTACTACTTTTTGATTTAGATCCCTTTTAGTAAGATAATCAGACTAGAATCGTAACCAGACAAATTATGAATAAATATTGTATATTTGCTACTTAAATTACACTCGGTATGTGCAGAATGTCAGTATCTTCCTTTGAAGTGATCACGATCTCTTGCATTATATTTCGTTTTAACTCGGTCGTAGTGATTTCCTTCTCACAAAAATATAGCATATGTTGGTGGAATTATAATGCTTCTTATCGTCATTGGTGAATATCATTTTTATTAGCGTTTCTTGGCCTTAGTGCCTCGTATATACTTTTTGGAATTCCTTGCAAATACTCATAAAATGTATTTATGCAGTCAATATACAGGCTCATAGTCTTTGTGAACTGATTTAATGTAAAGGCAAAATTCTGATGGAATATGATTTGCTTTTTTGTTTTATCTACGATGTATTTGCGTTTTGTTTACAATTGATTATTGCCTCCATGATATTTTCAAAATCACGATAGAGAACTAAAGGAACGTTTAGTTGATAATGATAGTTTTATTGTTTTTATTGGTTTTTTAAATTTAACAACAGAATCCTTTCGAGACATTATAGGCACTGTGTTATCTATTTTATTGCACAGTCTTTTGCGATCTTGTAATGATGAATCAGAATAAAAATGACTTACGCATTTCTTACAAAAGTATTTTTATTGTGTCTTTTGTTAATTTCATATAACGCCAATCCTGACAAATACATTTTTTCCACAATAATGATAATTTTCTCAGTCGGATTTGTCTGTATCCAATACGATTAGCATTCTCTCTCTCTCTCTCTCTCTCTCTCTCTCTCTCTCTCTCTCTCTCTCTCTCTCTCTCTCATTCTCTCTCTTCCTCTGTCTGTCTGTCTCTCTATTTCTCTGTCTCTTTCTAACGAGTCGTGTATGTTTGTCTACGATTTCAGACAAAATTAACAGATATATTAAATTTAAGCTTAAATTATGTTATGCCTTGTATCTTTATCGGGCTTCTTTGAAACCAGTGTTTATATATATCAAGCTTATATTTTTTGGGTCTGTACGAAAGATGGTTTGGCATGTTCATCATTGATTGTATAGCATAATAGAAACATTTATTATCTTCATTCTGAACATTAAGACGAGCATTTTTATTTTTTGTCCATTTTTATTTCTGATTTTCCCGTCATTGGCCGATATCTATCTACATGTAGCATTAAACAATTTTTTACACTAAATCTCCATTTGGTATCTCTGTTTGTTTTCTTACGAAATCTTGTATCTAGCATATTAAAAATCCTTTCAATTGCCATTTCAATTTCATTTATGTTCATTAAGTTTAATAGGTGTTCTTTTGTGATACCGATTACTAGTCTTGTTCTATCATCTAATTTCCTTTATGAGTGTAATCAATAAATCAAGTTGATCTTTTTACTTAACCAAACTAATTAATTTTCTGAGCTACTTTCTTTTTTTAAGTATGGTTCAACTTTTTCAAAAAATGAAAGCAAATTCTTGTTAACTCCATTCTCGCTAATATGATTATTTCCAACTTAAGATCTATGCACATTTAAAGCGTTTTAAAAAGTGTCCTAGAGCATCATGGAGATAATTTTATTTTAGTTTGTCTAATAATTATGTTTATGTTTCCACTCGCTAGAAGATGAATTAGAGGAGGCTGCAATCTCCTTTTGGATTTGTGTATATCTGTGTTAAGTAGATTTGTAAACCATTTCTAAAAATACTTTAATGTTTCAATTAAACATCAGTGTGAAATATACTTCTTTATGACTGAACACTAAGCTTTTTCTACAGTGTTTTCGCTCTCGCGAGCGGTTCATTTTTTGGGTTTATTCGCTGATTGTGTCACTTCTTCCATTATGACACAAGTTCAATTTCATAAAGTTAGCACGTTCTTTACATCTTTTGTAGAATGTGTTTAGACGTTCCATCTCGTCAACAGACTTATTTCCACAAAAATTTCAACATCTCTTCATCTACAGTACAAAAATGTTTTACATGAAAAATATTGCACTCATTATTTTAGTGATACAATATTCCATTTGGCTTCCAACTATTAAAAGAATCATCATATCGTTTCAATTTTATTAATGCTTATTTTTGCCCCATATATTTTTGATCATAAAAATGTTTCTACTTGAAACAAGTCATCGTCTTTGGCGGATAGAGATAACTCTTCCTCGTAAAATATTCTCTCAAGAGTCTCTCTCTTCAAGTCTTTCAGCTTAAAATGCTATATGGTCCCCTGAAACCACTTGTCTGATTTTAAAAATCCCTTTCACAAATTAGGTACATAGTTCTTTCCAAATATGGATTTATATTTTGAAATCAAAACCGTCTGGCCTATTTTATAGTTTGGTGTTCCAAATGCATCAGTAGTGAGATACCCAATTAAGTCAATCAATACTTAAAATTTACACATTCTTATCTTCAGAGTTCTATTAAACCTTTCTTTTATATATGCTTTTTTAAAATAAAATAAGTAGAAAAGTATTTGATATTTTGTTTCCCATATAATTTATGAACCATCTTGCAGTTATAAAATTATTTTCCTTCATCAAAATGTATCTTTTCTGGTTTTCACTCTTGAAACATTTCTCTAAATGCATTAGATATATCATCTCCCTTTTTATTTTAACTTTCTTTGCACCAGTGTATGTTGAAAATACATCTATCACTGTCTGTATAAACTTAAATCCTCCATTTTCCTTTTCATATGATTGCATATCAACAATATCCCATTGTCGTTGAGTATCTACGTGATTAACATAGGTACTTTAAACGGAAATATTTTGTTCGGTACCTTGTGTTATATATGGAACGATTATTTGATTAACCATTTTTTTCAATTCAGCGTTTTTTATTTTCTCTTTGGCCTGTTTAGTAAGTTTCCAAAATTGATTGATACCTTTGCAAGCAGCTTGGCTTTCAAAATCGTGATGTGACTATCTCAGATAGTTATCTGTCTCAGTCATTTATTTAAAAATTATTCTCGTACTAATATTATTTAAACAATCGTATACAGTACCCCAAGCAAAGCCTCTCATATTCATTTACCTGCATAGTAGCCTGGATATTGACCTCCCCGTAAAATTCCATTCATAAGTCTAACCTATTCAAAAGTGAAAATATCGCTCTCGTGCAGTTATTGCATGCAACCTTAGTTTCCGTTGCTAGAATTGTTTATATATAGATCGAACACAAATTTAATTGATACTGGTATGTGAACCATTCTAAATCTTTTTGATTCCACAACTTCCTTAGTAATGATATGTAAATATATATGTTTCTATTCAAAGTGGAATGCTTTCATCGGTGAGCAGGCTAAAAAGAATCGTAGGATCAAGCAATTGTTGTGCCATTCGTCGACTGAGATGTATTTCAAACACAGGATTATTGTGATAGTATAAGGAATATAAATAGTAATTCCTATTTCCCTGAATTAATAGAAAGAAATAAAATGTATTGTAACTCTTAAAAACAGTCATTGATCGAGTACTGAACATTCTTAAGTAACATTCTGCTCATTGTTGAAGTTTTCAGAATCAATTTTATTTTAAAAAATACTGTTTTAAGTTATTACATAGATATGTCACAAATAAATTGGAAGTAAAAATATGGAGTGAAAAACACGATAAGAATAAATTTTCGGTGTAAAATCCGAACTAGTAACAATAAACTTCGTGTGTAACTAACTACATGAGTCATTGTCAGGTGATGTATTTTACATTACAATATGCGACTGCTTTGCGTAGAACTATGGAGAAGTTAAACTCACTCAAGTGTGATTAGATGACACGTAATCACGGTTGGCTTACTACTCTGGATTGACGTCAGAATAACTCGTGTGTAAATAACTCACGGCTTAAATAGCACAGTTGATGGACATCTAAATCACTCATGTGTGATCAAATATCATTCAATTACAGCTGGATTACTACACTGTACTGCAATAATAAAATATGACTATATATTTTAGATTCTGCGGACGTTCTTGAATAAATAGTATTTGAATAAAATCCTACATGATATTTTAATAATTTATTTTTTTGAAATTTCAAAATATATTTTCTAGGTGTCAAACTGGTTTAAATGTATATTTCAAATTTATAACTTAATGTGATTTTTATTTGTATTTTTATCATAGTTTGTTTATTATTTGAATTATTGCTTAGTATGCAAATAGGCCGACTCGACCATCGCTGCTTCGGGTCTTAGTAGAGCTGCTACGTTGAGACCTTCATTTCTAAACTTTGTATTTTAAATATTTAAATTTCCTGATGGCAAGTTGGTTAAAGATCATATTTTTTTTTTTTTTTTTGTTTTGTTTTTAGTTACTTCACTATTATATTTTAGCTTAAAACTGGAGTAGACCGACTTGATCATCGCAGCTTCGTGTCTTAGTATGGCTTCGTTTCAAAGCTGTCTGTCTATTTTTTTTTTACTGCTTATGGTCGATTGCGCTGGGCTGGTTTGCCAGGAAACTTGTTAAAATACTGTCTACTTTTACTGTCATTTTTAAAACATAAAATTTCGGAAGAAATGATCGATATTTTATCTTCATTCATTATTTTGCACAAGTTTTTATTTTTATTTTCAACTTAGCACTTAAAATGTGTCATATATGGGGTTTAAACCATGTGTCATAGCTCGAGTTTGAGTGATAGCTACAACACTCAAAGTTCATTATTTATAGGATGGGATTCTGTGGCCGGGAAATTTTTAAATAATGTTATGGCAAGGTGTTGTTTTAAAAGGTTATTTTCGGTCCAATAGCATAGAGTATTGTTTTTTAAAGATATGTTTGAGGGTGCAATAGCATATGGTTGTTGACCGGGAAATTATTATAAAAAATAATGTGCAATAGCACGGAGTTGGGGGGATAGGATGTTGTTATTAAAAATGTATTTTGAGGCAGATAGGGTAAGGTGGGTGGAAAATGTGACACAAAAACAGAGATATATTTATATTGTTACGGAATTATGTATCATCTTTTAAATTATAATAGTTTTCATTTGGGTTTATAACCATTGTATTATAATTCCTTTAATTCAGTAACCTACGCTATTGTAAAGTACACATGTACATCAACAATGAGTCAGTGTTTATGTCCAGGGAAAATCAATAATTATGTCGGTCAGTTCAACATAACATTGTGATCACGCGATTGTCACTGGTATCATGCGTGACCTGGTTTCTGATTGGTTAGAATAACTTGTTTACTGGATAGTGCTAGAACGTAGTTTCCGAGTCAAGGGTTATTCTCTCATACGCAGTAACAGGCTATATAATGCCATGTAGCCAAATTGAACGCTCATTCTTATACATTTACATCAGATAGAAAGAGAGAGGAGAATTATTTATTGTTTGAAGAAGATCGTTTATTGTTTGTAAAATCAGCTGGTGGAAAATCTATTCTATACATAGTACAATTTGGATTTAAGCACTATTGTTTAAGGAACTTAACAATACTCTACATTCACAGGAGTTTACCTGGGATTATTCATATTTTGGATTTAGAACTGAAAAGCTTTGGTATATCATAACATTACAGACTCATTCGTTCGGAACAATCTTTCATTCGGAACATTCATTAACTCGGAATATTCATTCATTCGGAATACTTTGGACTAACTTCTGGATTATTGAAGTGTATAGGACAATTTAGGACTAATTAAGGAAATTCTAACTGTAAGTTATTTTTAATTCTTTCACTTTGTTTGTTTAAAATATTTTATATTTTAGGAAATTAAATTTGTATTTGAGAAATTGTGAAAGCTTGTTTGAGTCGTTCTTTCTTTTGCTACATTAACCCCTAGACGTAACAATATATATATATGAGAGCTAGAGTTCTGTGTATGGGACCTTTTTGTTTAAAAATTGTGGTCGATTGTATGGTACTGTTTGTAAAAAATGTTGAGGGTGGGCGTAACAATAAAAGAGGTAAGGGGTAGAGTGTTGATCTCAAAAAGAAACAAAAAACACTTATCGAATAGTATGGATTTAGTGACCGGACACGTACTGTATAACTACTTCTTACATTTCATTCTTAACATTCCTATGACTACCAAAATAATTCATCTTTATTACCAAACTTACGAAAATTTCGTTTCCGTATAAAATTTCTCGAAATCTCAGAAATCGAAACAACTTTGCATAGCTTAAGAAATGTTTCGTTAGTTTTAATCGTACGTATTATAATGCATCAGAAGTAAGTTGGAGGAAAAGGTAAATGTCTATTGTATCTGATGGATATGGTATGAAATATAAATCATTTACGAAAGGCTTTCACGAAAATATGCATTCATTCGCTAATACGACTATGAAATACCAGATTCTTAAAAATATTCTATTAAATGGCACTTCTACTTATTTTATGTGTTGTGTCTTTCTTCGATTATGATTTAAAGTTATCTTTTTATGGCTTTCTTATATTAGTCAATGTTAGTGATTTTAATTTCTGCCGTCTCGATTGTTTCATTTTGCAATACAGTAGACACTAATCTATTTTTACTGGACAAAGTCTGTATCTGTCCGGCAATCTCTACAAGAACACATCTACTGCGGCGCAGGAGTGACTCCTTATCTCCAAAACTGGTTATTTTTTGGAAAGAAAGTCTCCTTCTTCCTTGTAAACGACCTTAGCCTATGATGAAAAGTGGTTGTTTTCACTTGGATTCACAATCCAATTAAGTATTCTAATCAACTGGGAGTCTTTGATTAGATGGCAATGTCAGACAAGCATCGTGATCAAGCTTACGGCACACTATTTCGTCCCCAGTATCTCAGTCAATTCCCAACGGTGAATTTGTTATAGTGTTGCTGTCAGTTCTGCAAATGGGTTGGTTTTGAGGTTGGAACAGCGTGCTACTAAGACCTTTCCTGCCGGTGGTGATGCAAGACAGTAGTTTGAAATATGCAATCAATAATTTGAAAAAGTATCCGCTTCTTTCCTACTCATTGCTATGAATATTTTCTTTGGCAACTAATTTAAATCCCGATCGGACCTTAAAAAATAAAATGACTGAGAGAACGTTATAAGACAATGAAATATTGAATTTGAGTAGTTGACTTAAGATTATATAAAAAAAATTGCTATATCGATATCACGTATTTCTTTCACTTTTAAATGTAATAATTCTTTTCTTTTGTTTTATTTTTGTAAATTAATTAATTAATTAATTTATTTATTTGTTCTTGGTTTTATTTTTTCTTGAACTTTAGAATTTAAATATATTCTGTAACCGTTTCATGGAACGACGAATGGTAATTAACTGTCCTAGAATATTCTTACAACTATGCACTGTTTCGTACCGGGTCCTCACGCATATATTACAACAGCAACAACAAAATCAACGAGAACGACAGCGACAATGAAAATGATAAAAAAAGGACAAATCTTAATAAACGACAACGACTACAACAACAATAGCTAGTACTACAATTATTTTCTACAAAATCCACTATTATTTCAACACCAATCCATTAGTAAAAACATTCATGTCATAGTAGCAGGTTATTACAAGAGTAGTGAAAATTGTAATGAAAGCTCACCTATCCACATCCCCCCCCCAAAAAAAAAAAAAAAAAAAAAAAAGTTGTAGTAGTGCATAATTTTGTTGTGGTGGAAATAATGGTAAAAGGTTGGTTTAGGATACATCATTTTCATAATTGATTGAAATATGTAAAACCCGTGTAATACATTGCTGTCTCTTTTCTTCACAAATCTAAACCATATTATAAAAAGGACTCCTGAAACAAAAAAGGTGAATTACATGTAAAAGCCAGTCAACATTTTTTAACATTTCAAATTATGCAAAATGGAAAATGTAGCTCGTCCTCTGAATGTCAGACTTCTTCCTGCTACACCATCATCATCATCATCATCATCATCATCATCATCATCATCATCATTATTGTTATTATTATTATTATTATTATTATTATTATTATTATTATTTCAACATGATAGCTTCTACTTGTTCTTCGATCGCTATCTGTGTTTTTTAATTCTGATATAGGTTCATTCAACATTGTCTCTTACCTTCTGCATTATATTGCTTTATTTGCATAACTCATCCGGACTTTCATCTTTACATGTACCATAGCCATAATAAACACTGTTGCCATATTTAGTTAACCAGGCCTGAGTTTGATTCTTATTGGTTTAAGACTGTGATCTAAACATCTTATCAATATAATATAACCAAGCTCACTTATTATTATTATCATTATTATTATTATTATTATTATTAGTATTATTATTATTATTATTATTATCTATATAGTTTGAGTTACACCTGATATTTTCTTTACTGCTTGTTGCTGTTGTGGAAGTATTACCGATAGCCTGGAATGGCTCTGCATTGTCAAAACACTCTTTGCAAGAAACTCGAATTTTAAACTGAAAGTTAGAAAATTTCGACGTTCAATAACCTTAATTACAATAAAAGCTAGACTCATAAAACATCCAGGATTTTCTTAAGTTGGTCTTTTCTGCTAGAATAGTATAATTTAACTAAAGCATATTCACTCTAAATATAAGATATAAATATGCGGTTTTGATCTTGATCATGAGTTTCTTGCTCGTACTAAAAGTGACACATTTAAGTTATACGAATTCATTTACAGGACTGTAGTCCCTCTTAGCTTATCAATGCATTATATTATGTTGCATCACATTACATTACTACACTTAATTTTGCTTGCTTTTTTTCAACATTGTCAGGGTTGCTATTATACCAGAAAATGATTAAAAATGCACAACATAATTTTTTTTAAAAAATAGACAACATTCAAGATTTTAGCGCTATATAACATTCAAATTTGGGTGAACCATTCTTGATCAAATATTGAATGTCTGTAATATAGCTCACATTGCAAGAATTTTAGTCGAAGGCAGCTTTATCTGCATCATGGCATGTCATCCATAATTAAAATCTTTTAGATGGCTATAATCAGAGAATGTTGGGCTATCTCACGTCTTAATCATAGACTTATAAATTAATCTAGGTTATAATCTAAATGGTACATAAATCATCCCATGTCCATATCCCACTCCAAGGATAAATTCGATTAATATAGTTTGTTTGATTTGATGAAAAGTACTCGTGCCCTTGAATATGGCGGGAATCGACACAGACCTGATACCTTGCAAAAATAACTAATTATATACTAACATTTCATAAATATGCCTTTTTCATCAGGGAGTTAACTATTAAAACTGACACGAACTCTGAAACAAGGCAGCGTCTCGCTGTGAATTGATCGCTTGTGCACAGACCTTTCTCCCACCAAACTCTCAGCTCAGCTCAGTTCTATATTACTGGTAACTATATACCCAGTTCAGATCAGTTCAATTCTATATTACTGGTAGTTATATACCCAGTTCAGATCAGTTCAAATTTATATTACTGGTAGCTATATACCCAGTTCAGATCAGTTCAATTCTATATTACTGGAAACTATATACCCAGTTCAGATCAGTTCAATTTTATATTACTGGTAACTATATACCCAGTTCATATCAGTTCAATTCTATATTACAGGTAACTATATACCCAGTTCATATCAGTTCAATTCTATATTACTGGTAACTATATACTTAGTTACATAATATAAACTGCATAGTTGGTAATGGAATCAGACATTTCTTGCGTGTGAGAGATCTCCTATCGGCTGATAGGATAAGAGGAAGTATGGAGAAAAAGGTTATTTTCATGTTTAAATTCTAATCAATGTTTGATTTAATTTTTGCGGCAACTTCTCGTTTTTTATTATAACTATGGTGGCAGTTTAACAACACATTATGTGGAGTGATAGTGGAATAGAAATAAAGAATCCACGTCCCAACACTGTTAAAACCTTTAATTATGAGAGAGAGAGAGAGAGAGAGAGAGAGAGAGAGAGAGAGAGAGAGAGAGAGAGAGAGAGAGAGAGCTTCTTCTACTTAGTGTATATGCCTAGGACTCTGCAATCCACATGTCAAAGACGCTCGAGACAGAACTTACATGTAGAGGGGGCAGCAGTAGAATAAATATATGATTTTTTTTTATTTTCAAAGGCGTTACATTTAACCATAATGGAAAAAATTGTTTGTTTTCATTTGAATTAATTCAAAATGATGTTTATTAACTAGAACAAATGCCAATAAAGTTTTAAAAACATGCTTGAAAGATAACTTATCTCTCTTTGTTTGAGAGCCAATCTTTTCTCTAGAATTCTGCGAGATTTGAATTAACTAGTAGGGTTTTGTGGTAATAGATATTACAAGAAACAAGCAACAGAAGAATCGTTACTAGTAGAAGTCGTGATCTTGTTAATAGTGTTTCTAGTAGTAGTAGTAGTAGTAATTGTAGTAGTAACAAATATAATATAAGGAGATGCAGACCTTGAAAAAAAAATCATCATTTTTTTCTCCATGCCAAATAAGCACATACAATGTTCGAGCCTTTGTGAGATTATAATCCGTATTAGAAACCATTACATGTACCTCTTTGCGTGGAGTGGTACAATAAGCAGACCAATAGCAATTTATTTAGAAAAAAGGCACAAGGATGGGAGAGAAATATACTAGATCTTTGCAAAAACAGAAGACCTGCTTTGACGATGTATGATATATATATATATATATATATATATATATATATATATATATATATATATATATATATATATATATATATATATATATATATATACATGATGAGAATCAATAAACTGCGTTGAAAGCTGCCCTGGTGTGGTAATGGCGCATGATGAGACTAAATAACCTGCGTTGAAAGCTGCCTTAGTGTGGTAATGGTACATGATGAGACTCAATAGTCTGCGTTGAAAGCTGCCCTGGTGTGGTAATGGTACATGATGAGACTCAATAATCTGCGTTGAAAGCTACCCTAGTGTGGTAATGGTACATGATGAGACTCAATAGTCTGCGTTGAAAGCTGCCCTAGTGTGGTAATGACGCATGATGAGACTCAATAGTCTGCGTTGAAAGCTGCCCTGGTGTGGTAATGGTACATGATGAGACTCAATAGTCTGCGTTGAAAGCTGCCCTAGTGTGGTAATGGTACATGATGAGACTCAATAGTCTGCGTTGAAAGCTGCCCTAGTGTGGTAATGGTACATGATGAGACTCAATAATCTGCGTTGAAAGCTACCCTAGTGTGGTAATGATTTGGGGCCTCGGCATTATCATGTGTAATTATTTAAAGCGCAGGG